>APFE031636777.1:38852-49249 GCA_000404065.3 Pinus taeda
TGATGGATAAGAGTCCTTATATCGTTCAATGAACAAGGCATGAAAATCCTTTAAACAGTAAATACAAGTAGGTGGCAAGCTTTCATACCAAGATTGGGCTGCACCTTCCAGAGTGGCCAAGAATATCTTCATTAAGCAATCTTCAGGAAAATACACCTTCAACTTGAAAATATGCATATGAAATCTAACTAGATGTAAAGCAGCATCCTTCTTACCATCATCTTTAAATGTAGGCAAATTCCTTGACCAATCTACCTTAGGTATCTTATTCGGAAAACATGGAATGTGATCTTGGCTCAAGGGAGCATATCTTCTTGTGATTCGGTCCATCTTGAAAATCTCACAGCTACTGATCTCTCTGCAATGAAGTCACCATGAAGCATTGATCGCTCGATTCTTCAGTGAAAGGAGTCACTAGTGAATGATTTCAGCCTTGTCAGTGTTTGATCGTTGTCCACTATCAACAATCAGATCTGAACTTGATACATGTACTGGGGTAAAATGAAAATGAAGTGTTGTATTCACAAGCTCACGGAGATCGACTGAAGCAGCGTTTATCTACTTCCGCTAATGCAAAGAAAAAGCGTTTCGAAGGCTACCTGGCATAACTTTAGGCTCCGTCTAAGACTTATGAAACAAACACATCAATCAACATACAAGTTTGTTCTCCTTAGTATGGTCGCCAGTATGTTAGCGCTTGAAATTTCACCTCAAGCTGAAAAAGGCAAACCTCAAGGCAACATCAAACCATTTAGCCTCGTAGCTAGCCCTACGGGGCAGGAGAAGGCTCTCTCCGGTCACTCTCAGTAAAAATTTCAATGGATGAGATGACCAATAGGGTAACACTGATTTTAGGCTAGTAAACTGATCAAAAGGGTTGATTTGGGGTTTTTAGGGTTTTTGGTGGAAAATTGAGGGGGTGGCAATTTTGGGTGCGGGGATTGGACACAGTTTCTGCAGGGGGTTCTTTGGGGCGAGGTAGGAGACAGTATTGATGCCTTTTATTGGGGTGGATGGTTAGGAATGACAAGTGAGGAGTTAAGGAGAGCAAACAATAACTTTGAATTCTCCTTAAACAGTAGAAAACATTGAAATTAAACAAACTTAAAAGCAGAGCATGATAGTCATGAATTCTTACTTTAACACTTCGTTTGCTTAATGTGCAGAAGGAAAAGAAAGGGAATGATTCACATAACACACTTATGGGTACATATAGAAACAAACCATCAATGCATGTAACCACAAGAATCCCAAAAAGGACTGCAAAACCCTGGTCTTCCTTAGCCAAAAATTGCAGAGATACAGTGAAATAATACAATGATAGCTTCTCCCTCAAGAGTCCAACCATCCAACCATGAAAATGAACAAGAAAGTACATAATATAGATCATCTAACCTCTTTCCCTGCCTCCATGGGTTGATCTCACTATCCTAGGAGCTGTTTCAACCACTTCTAAACTTAGCACTAAAAACTAGGCAGTCAAAACAACTTGCCTCTCTAAACTAGGAAACCAATCCATTCATTAAATGTTTGCTATTTCATGCATGAATCTTCTAGAAAAGGTAAATAAGTGACATGTCAAAATGAAAATACATTTAATTACATCAAAGAGGGTGAAAAATCCCATCTCAAGTCAAAACTGGTCAAAGCTGGGCGAATTCCTGAGCTGTAGATGAATTTCCTGTGAAAACTGCCCAACAGGTCTCATACCTCTGCCTGACGGGTCACTTGTCTTTGGGACCACTTTTGGGGCACTTCTAGGTGTCAAAATGAGGCAAAAGTGGGCTTGTTGGAAAGGTCTGGATGTCTACTTTCCACCCCAAGTGGAAGTTCTGAATTTGGTGGTCATTTTCCCCTCCAAAATTGCAATCTCCCAAGACTGCTTTCTGTGTGTCAAAAAAGTGGCAGAAAGTCATTTTTTGCATGTTTTTTTGACTTTCTTGAGGCCCAAAACTTGATGAAATTTCTTAGTAATGGATGAGAAAGTGTAACTTTTCATGAAAAATCCAGAAATGCTGAGTTTTTGTAAAATGGAGTTTCCGGGACAAAGGGTCTCACCGGGGGTGAGACCCGTTAATGGAGAAAACTTGTAAATTGCCTGAAAAATTCAAAATTTACCCAAAATGCTCAAAATTTCTTGGGATTTGTGCTGTGGCTAGGATATTTAGTGCCTTGATCCTTGAGTGAAGCCTCGGCCAAGATATGGAGGGGATCATGCCTCTTTCTCCGTTTTAGTGCCTTGGCCAACTGCCTTTTGAACATCTTCATTTTTGCCTTGCACACGTGCATTCTCGCCCAATAATGGTTCTTCATGTTTCTCAAAAATTTCTTATCTTGGTTGGGCTTAGCCAACATCCTCTCTAAGTGAGCATTGAGTTGGATAAGCATGGACTCTCGTTTAGCGGGGAATAGATCACCGGGTCTTCTTCTATTCAAGATGTGGTCACTACGAATCCTCCACAACTCATCAAGAACTTGCTCATCCTCCAACTGCTTGTTGCACTGCTCTAGATATGAGATTGTGCATTGTGCCATCTCTAACTTCTGCTGCAACAAGCGGTTCTCAGCCTCCTTTTGCTGAATGACCTCATGAAGCTCCGTGGTAGGAGAGCGGGTATCAAGATCAATGATATCAATGTCAGGATCACCAGTCATTCCCTCCTTGATCATGGGCTGCTCGCCCCTCTTTGCTGCCTGTGCTGCTGAAGAAGGCGAGGCCCCTTCCACCTGGTGTGGAGATAACACTCGCTGAACTGATGAAGAAGGCGAGACCCCTTCCACCTGATGTGGAGAAAATACTTGCCTAGCTGCTGCAAATAAGGCCCTGTGGCCTCTCTGATAAGTCACCAATGGAGGAGAACTGGCATGTCTAGCCTCAGGGATATCATGCTGCTGTAATGGTCCTCCCTCCTCATGAACAATCTCAGGATGTGAAAGGGATAACCTTGAGAGCAGCAAAACAAAACCCTATCTCTACTTGCATTTTTACCTTCTTAAGCAAATATACATTGGACTCATTATTTCAAAATGATGACTTTAAAATACATTCTCATGCTTTTCAAGCATTGGCAAACAATGTATTTGAATGATGGGAGGCCTACCTGCAACCTTGAAGAAATCCGGAGTGATTTAGTAGCTTATTGGGAAATTTTTGTGTAGATGGTACATTGATGGGTCGCTTTCACTGCCCAACAGGTCTCACCTGCCTGACGGGTCACGCCCATACAAAATTTACACTAGCTGAGGTACCTTGACGGGTCACGCCTGCTTGACGGGTCGCTCCTATTGCAGGAGGAGTTTGGAGGCCTTCCCGGTGTCGGAATCGGGTACAGGATATCTCGTTGGAAAGGTATTTGAGTCTACTTTCCATCCCAACTAGAATTTTTCAATTTTAAGTTCATTTTACCTATCAAAAGTCAAATCGCCCAAGACTGGTCAAAAAGTGCCAAATGAGGCTGCCTCAAGGAAGAGTGTTGTTGCAGTCAACTTTTGAATGCCTTCCTCAACCCCAAATTAAGCTCATGATAGCTTATTGGAAGTCAATTTGTGTCTAGTTATCATTTTACCCATCAAGAAAATCATTTGGCCAACCAATCTAGGAGAAAACTTGATTTTCCCAAGGTCACTCCAGAGGTGCCTTTGATTCTCCTGAGGCAACGATATTCTTTGACATTTCTCTCAAACCATGACACCTGTGCAAAACGTGAAGGAGGATTTTCTTATTTGGCATGTTGTGGACAAAAAAATCTCTCAGTTTTCCCAAATTCATATTTTATTGCTCTGGATCATCATTTGAGTGTGACTTGTCCCGATGTGTGAAACAAGGAATCTTGTCGAAATGGAGCGAAATGAAGGGGATAGGGGGCTTCTAAATTCTTGGGGAAATTTTTGGGAGTGGGGAGGGATGTTGGGGAGCAGGGGAAAGTGGAATCTCAGAGATTGAGTGAGGGAAAAGGGTCCAAAATGGAAAAACACAGCCCCAACCTAGAAAATTGCCAGGTTGTAACTAGAAACTAGGGTTTGTGGAAAAATGAGGAATTTGGCGGATCTAAGGGATGGGAAGTGTTTGATAAGGTAATTTAAGGATAGTGGAAGGTATATGAACATTTGGATACAAGTTTTGCTGATGATTTGACCGTCCAAGAGAAATTGGCTTCAAAACCCTAGGAGAGGGAAATGAACTTGCCAAGGCACAACTGAAGCATGAACAAGATGTAAAATGACTCATTAGAGACTGACATGATAATGAAAACCCTATGAATGATGATAGACTCAGCTGAATAGTGACATAGATTGGCATTTGGGCAACTTTGAAAAGAGTGAGAGCAAACCCTAGACCTAATGCCTAGTGACCAAATTTTGCTTGAAAACTTTTTGAAATGAAAAAATTTGACCTTAACACTCTGAAACCACTTTGTAAGAGCATATTTGATCACTGGAGGAAGGCTGGAAAGACTGACATTGACAGGTAGAACCAGGGGTCCATTCCTAGCTGCTATGATTCTTTCCATTTTGGTGGGTGCCTGTGGGCCTGCCATGACTTGGGTAGAGGGAAGGATACTAGCATTTTGAAAGGTAGGGAGTTGAGAAATGATTGGCAGGGCTAAAAGAATGTGATGGACTGGAGGGGAGGCTTCCTTTGGAATGAGATCCAAAGGGGAACTTATTGAACAAGGAGCTTTATGAATCATTGAGAGCATTTCCTCACTGATTGTGCTAGGATCTATATTTTCAACTTGTGCATGCTCTGTTACAAGCCTCTCTTGTAGAGATACATAAGATTGTTTAGGCTTACCTGATCCTGATGCTCCTTTTTGTGATGTCTTTCTCTGCTTGACAATCTTCTCAGGGTCAGTTACTAGGTCAGCTGGTGATTTCTGAGGATTTATCTGAGTATGTCTCACAAATTGAGCTAGAACTGTAATGTGGAGTTGCTAAGAGGTTTGGCCTCCAGTAGAGTTGCCAGATAGATGATTACAACCAAAAATGTGTCTAAACTTTGTCTATCATCAAATTTGGATTTGTGTCATTCTCCCAGGGAAGCTAAGCTTCAATCTCCTCTCCCCAGCAATGACGCCAATTATGTTAGGATTCCAAGAAACTCTCCTAGGTTGTAGCTTGGAGATGCCTAGTAACATATAAATTCAATTATTGTTGGAGGTATAATGGAAGGAATGATGGTTTGTTCAATCCAGATAACCAGTTTTACTTCGTTTCACTCCAGACATGCGTGAACACCGTCAGACTACAAGGCTTTAGACCACCAATGCTCACAATTTTAGAGGTTGGGTGAATATGGAGAATACTAACCACACTAGCAGATGCACAAGACCATGTGATGGCTCGCTACAACTAGTAAAGAAACCTATAAATCTATTCTACTAATGCACAAACAATATGACAACTCTCTTGCATTAGGTAGAAACAAACTTGGACAACCTATTCAATGATGCATACAAGATTCTAACGTAGAGATAAGATGGCAGTTATCTAGTGCTAAACATCAAGAGCTCAAGAACACAACATATCGGGTACAAGCTTGGAACTGAGGGAAATGGAAAGTGAGCAGTTAACTGCAAAAGAAGTTTGTATTAGTTGAAAATGAAGATGAGACACTACAAGTGACAAAATATCTACAGTCTCCAGAAGTTGAACCTTACATCAAATGCCAACCTTGATTACCTCTTGCTTCTGGGCATTTATCAATTTTACATTACAAGGGCACTTGGCCATTTAGGTATGAAGGGGTCATAATCGACCACCCACCACACTTAACTACCTAATGGAGTCTCTGAATGTGTTTGGTTGCTTCAGTGGATGAATATGATTTGTTCAGGTGCTGTGCTATCCTTTTAGGCTGTTGGAGTGCTCGTACTAGTGGAGTTCCATAACTGATAAATTCAGTTACAGGGTCATGCTTCGTCCTTTCTCCCTTTGGCCATGCTGTATGTTAAATATGGTTGTTGGGGTCTGACTGTGGCTGGTACTAGCAAGCTGGTCATCTCCTTCTTCAGGAAACAGAGTGGTCAAGTACGTGAAATGCATGGAAAACAGACAGTCGAGATGAGAGGGAAGGGTGGTTGTTGGATCGAGAAAGTGAACAGCGGAGATGACTCGATGGAGGCTATCGGTCGAGGCAAGAGCGGGGTGAATTTGGACCATTAGATATTCAGCGGATAGATCGAATGGTAATCGAGCTATGGAGCTGCACGATCATTTATCGGGCAGGAGCAGTTTTAACGGGTGGTAAAGGTATTCATCACACCACTTTTGGGTGTTGAGTAGTAAAAGCACGGGGTCGCACGATTCCATTTAGCGATCGACATGTAGCAGCGGATGAGAGAGAAAAACCACTCTCATCGCGCGCTAACATTCGATCATATTTCCAGTGCGATCAAAGTGAATTCCATCAGATCTTAGCGGAGATGATCTGATGGTGGGGATTTATGGAGTAGGTCGCCTTTATCGGGTGTGACGAGAGCTATTAGATCGGTAGGGATTCAGTGAGGGGGTTATGAGCGTCCGAGGTTATATGGGTGAGGTTCTATGGTGAGTCTAGGATTTGCGTTTGGGGCTAAAGCCAAAGGGGGTTAATCTGTTGGGTTTAGAAGAAAAATAGAGGAACGGAGGTGACAGAGGGTAAGCGGGGTAGGAAGAAAAGGGAAAATGACCCATGAGGGGGGAATTTTAAAGACATCATTACGCAAACCAGGTTTTCCTCTGACCTTAAAAAATCAGCATTGCATAGCAGAGCTAACAGATCTAGCAAGAGTTCAATTAATTCAGACATTATCCATCCCAAGGTCAAAAAGGGACATTCAATCTTTCCTAAGTATGATTAACTTTGTCAGGAGGTTTATTACAAACTTTGCAGAGCTAGTGAAGCACATCACTTCCATGCTGAAGAAGGGATACGAAATAAAACAGAAAGAGGGTGCAAGAAGCTCTTTTGAAGCCATCAAACAAGCTATCATGGAAGCTCCCACTCTAATCAGCCTAGATTATACTAGGGAGTTTTATATATTCTCTTTTGCCTCTTATGATACACTTGCAGTAGTTCTATTGCAGAAAAATGATGAAGGTGTAGAGCACCCTGTGGCCTTTTTCAGTAAAACTTTGAGGGATGCTAAACTAAGGTATAACCTTATTGAAAAACAAGCTTATGCTCTCATAAAATCTTTAAAGTCATTCATAATTTATATTCTGCATTCCAAAGTGGTTGCGTATGTACCTTTAGCCTCAGTAAAAGATGTCCTAACTCAGCTAGATATTGATGGAAAGAGAGCTAAATGGATTGCAAAATTCATAGAGTTCAACATAAAAGTGAAGCCCACCAAGCTTGTCAAAGGCCAGGGCTTGGCTAAGCTTATGGCTGAGGAAAATTGCAGTTTGTTAGACATTAATTGCATGGGTTCAAATTCAGGTGGTGAGTAGACAGAGGAAGCAGTAGAAGAGAAAGATCAGAATCAGTCTTTGGCTAAAAATCTAGCCACCTGTGAATGGTATTCCAGTGTAGTTCATTTTTTGTAGAAGCTAGAAGTCCCTCCAGGGCATAGCTCAAGTCAAGCCCGGGCCATTAAGCTCAGATTAGCCAAATTTTGCATTAATAAAAACCTTCTTTATTGGAGAGACCCATCAAAGATCCCCTTGAGATGTCTAGACAAAGGACAATCTGTGGAAGTCATGCACCAGTTCCATTCTAGCATTTGTGGAGGGCATCATTATTGGAAAACCACAGCCCACAAGATCCTAAGAGCTGGGTATTATTGACCTACTCTGTTCTCTGATGTGTTTTATTTTGTGAAGTCTTGGGACAAATGTCAGAGGTTTGTAGGAAGACAAAAACTAAAATCTCTGCCCTTGAAGCCAGTACTTGCCAATGGTCCCTTCCAGCAGTGGGGCTTGGGCTTTATAGGTGAGATCAATCCACATTCCAGTGGCCAACACAAATGGACCTTGGTAGCCATTGATTATTTCACCGAATGGATTGAGGCTATACCCACTAAAAATGCTAATCATCAAGTTGTCATAAAGTTCTTGAAAGATAATATTTTCACTAGATTTGGTTGCCCAACCAAACTAGTCATTGATAATGCAGTGGATTTCAGGGCAAAATAATTGGTGGACATGTGTTAATCCATGGGCATTCAATTGGTGCATTCTACCTCATATTATCCTCAAGGCAATGGCCTGGCAGAATCATCTAACAAGAGTCTTGTAAGGATAATAAAAAAACTGTTGGAGGACAACAAAAAGAGATGGGATTCCAAGTTGAAGTTTGCACTATGAGTTGACAGAGTTACCAACAAGAAGTCCATAGGAAATTCTCCATTTAAGTTGGTCTATGGCATTGATGTTGTTTTTCCTATCTAACTGATTCTCCCTATGGAAAAATTCTTGCAAGAAGAACAGGATGAAGAGAATGACATGGCGAGGAGAATGAGTAACTTGGTTGGATTATAGCAGAACTGAGAACAACTAGTTGAGAAGTCAAGAATTCATTAGAATAAGATCAAATAAACCTTTGATAGAAAAGAAAAAATGGACAGTTTTCAGGTTGGTGACTAGGTTCTCAAATGGGATGCACTGAAGGAAAAGAAGGGAAACCATGGTAAATTTGATGCCTTATGGACAAGACTGTTTGTCATTTCTCAAATTCAGATGAACAATACTTTCATTCTTCATAATTTGGAGGGGGAAGGTGTTTTTGATGGCCTAGTCAATGGGCGGTTTATGAAACTTTACTTCATATGAGGCTTTAAGGCCTTAATATTGTAATAGTTTTTTTAGCTTTTGTTTTTATGCAAATAAACTCCATGCCCAATGGAACACTAGGAAATAAGTTTGTTTTGGTTGTTACTCAAAGACAGTATTCTGCAGTTCTTGAAACCTCACAGGGAGGCTTTCATCCCCAGAAGGAGGCAGTGTTAGCCCTGAGGTGTAGTGCTGCTATTTTGAAGACTAAAGAAGGGAAATGGTCTATTCTGTTGTCATGGAGAGGTTCCCATATGGTCCATGTTATGAAACCAGCTCAAGAAAAGATAGAAAAGATAGATCGACGGCTTAGAATTCAGCCTCTTCGAGGGGGCAACTTCCTTTACATTACATAAATGAACAATTCTTGGATGATAGAAATGACAAAACCTCCTTACTATATATAGGAGTCTAAGGAGTCACAATATAACCCAGCTGACCTAACAATAATAATATAAAGCCACAAAAATAACAATAGAGGGATTCTATGGGGCACAGTAATAACAATATGGGGGCAATAGGGGCACAAAAATATTAATAAAGGGTACAACTACAATAGTAATGGGGTAATCACTAGTATTATAGGGACCCAACATGCCCTCTCCTTCAAAAACGTGTTGTCCTCAAAGCTTGAGTAGTTCTGGATGCTTCTGTATAAAATTCTCATCCTCCCATGTGGAATCTTCCCTGATAGTCTTTCACTTTTTGATAGATACTACTGAAAATTGATCGATATTGTTGCTGTTGAGTTCTTGTTTCTGTGACTGCTTTCGGTTCCAATATAATTTTTCCTTCCTCGTCAAGTTCTGGCAATATTGTTTGAACTGGGAGATTGTCGCCTATAACCTTCTTTAAACATGAAACATGGAAAAACTGGGTGCAATCGAGAAGCTGCAGGAAGCTCCAATTTGTATGCCATAGTACCAATCTTTTGCAACACCTTGTACGGACCATAATACTTTGGTGATAATTTATTATCCTTCTTAGCTTGCTTGAGGGACATTTGCTTATATGGTTGTAGCCTTAAGAATACCCAATCACCTACATCAAAACTTCTTTCACTGTGATGTTGATTTGCCTGTTGTTTCATTCTATTTTGTGCGAACACGAGGTTATCCTTTAAGAGTTGGAGGACTTGTTGTTGATGTTCGATGTGAGGTTCCACTGCTTGAACCTTAGAATTTTCTCTTAAATATGATGTGATAGATGGTGGCTGATACCCATAAAGTGCCATAAATGGGGTCATTTTTGTTGTTGTATGAGCAACCATTTGACCCATTGTGTCTGTTTATCAAATACAAAGCAACGAAGATATCCTTCCAAACATTTGTTTACTATCTCACTTTGCCCATCAGATTGAGGATGATAAGATGAGCTATGAGCTAACTGAGTACCAAGACAAGAAAATAATTATGTCCAAAAATTTCCAGTGAAAATGGGATCTCTGTCACTTACAATAATCTTTGGGTTTCCATGTAGCTTTTGAATTGTTTCATAAATGCACTAGAAACTGTACTGGCTTTAAATGGATGTGATAATGCACAAAAGTGTGCATACTTGGTAAGTTTGTCAACTACCACCATGATGACACTCTTTCCCTTAGACTTGGGTAAACCTGTGATAAAATCCATTGGAACCTCCTC
>APFE031636794.1:0-14153 GCA_000404065.3 Pinus taeda
ACTGTGGAAAATCCGGATCATACCACTACAAAAAACATCCACAGAAGTCTAAAATCTAATTACTGTGGACAATCTGGATCATACCACTGCAAAAAATCCCAAAAAGGGCATCAAACATAAAACAAAACCAAGGAATGTTAGATTTTAGACTTTTGTGGATGTTTTTTGCAGTGGTATGATCCGGATTGTCCACAGTCTTATGTTCATTGAGTCGACGTTTCAAACCCCAAAGGGGGTCCATCATCAGGACAATTTAGCAAGATAGAAAGAATGAAAGATTGATGAGAGAAGAAGACAAGAACCTGGGAATAAATACATTAAGAACCCTAATCTTAATAAGGGCCGACACAGGATTAATTATTGATTATTTTATTTAGTTTAGTTAATTTTATTTAACTATTTAATATGAAATTGAATTATTTCTATTTAATACAATTTTTTATTAATAAATTAATTATTGCAATTTTTATTTAATAGGAATTTAAGTTATTTTTATTTAATTAATACAATTTTAATAAATTAATTCTTATAAATTTTTTATTTAAAATAAATTACTTAATAAATTACTGTGCACAATCCGGATCATACCACTGCAAAAAACATCCACAGAAGTCTAAAATCTAACATTACTTCCCTGTATGGAGGGGAAACATGGAAGGAGATCTGTCTTCTCGAAATCCTGAGGACAAAAATTGAGAGGAGAACGGCTGACCTGCAGTTCCTGAAACAATGTAGAAACAATAAAATTATTCCTCCCTTTGCTAAGGTTAATCACATGTTATTTAATCATTACAACGATAAAGCATTTTTGAAATTAAGTCTAACCCTAATCAGAGGAGAAATGAGAAGAACCAGAGCAGCATTAGACAAGCTGAATCGCTTGGCCCTCTCCACCCATCTTAAGCTTACTATGGTTATTAACTCTGATTTATGGAAATTAATAGATGCAAAAGCGGCCTTGAAAGCCCAGGCAGAAGGTAGGATTGCCAGTGAAAGGCAGTCCAGAAAGCTGGCCAAGCTGGAGAAAGGGAAAGACTTGGGTTTAATTCTGAACTCTGGTGAAAGATTCAACATAAAATTGGGTAACATAAACAGCAAGAACAACAGCACAGTTAATTCGGCAATCAAGAATGAATTTAACATTAAATTGGGTAACAAATATATTAGAACGAATAGTAACAGCGCAGGTATAAGCACCAATCCAATAAGCAGCGAAGAATTTTGTCCTAAATCTTGTCCTAACAGCGCAGGGAAATCTTACTCTAAAACACGTTTTAATAGCATCTCATCTCTTAACAGCAGCTCGGAAAACAGCGTTAGAATGGATGGCAAACTCAGCAAAGGTGATCCCAGCATCGGATTCAACGAAAATGATAATCCCTCCAGCGCAGGTGAATACGTTGATGGTCTGAACTGCGGAGGTTTAAGTTTTATAACGAACGTGGTTAGGAGCTCTCAAGACAGCGCAGGCAATCCTTCCAGCGTAGGATCCCTCAACGCACGTTTTAACAGCATCTCATCTCTTAACAGCAGCTCGGAAAACAGCGTTAGAATGGATGGAAAACTCAGCAAAGGTGATCCCAGCATCGGAGTCAACGAAAATGATAAACCCTCCAGCGGAGGTGAATACGTTGATGGTCTGAACAGCGGAGGTTTAAGTTTCATAACAAACGTGGTTAGGAGCTCTCAAGACAGCGCAGGCAATCCTTCCAACGTAGGATCCCTCAACGCACTCAACGAAGCAGGTTTTAACAACAACTCATGTCATAGCAACACAAATGATAATCCCTCCAGCGCAGGTGAATGCTTTTATGGTCTGAACAGTGGAGGTTCAAGTTTTATAAGAAAAGTGGTTTTGAGCTCTCAAAACAGCGTAGGCAATCCTTCCAGCGTAGGATCCCTCATCCCATTCAACGAAGCAGGTAATAAATACGCAAGCAATCCTTCCAGTGTAGGATCCCTCAGCGCACACTGTGGGTTCAGCGAAGCTGGTAATAAATCCCTCAACGCAAGGAATCCTTCCAGCGTAGGATCCCTCAACGCAGACTGTGGATTCAACGAAGCAGGTAATAAATCCCTCAACGCAGACTGTGACATTAATTTGGAAGAATTCAGCACTGAAACATGTTTTGGGGATTCGAACAACGTTCCCAGCAGTAAAATAAACCTTAAAAACAGTGCAGATGCATCAGGCACAATTGAAGATTGTGACACCAAAATGGAGAAGGTATTCAGCATTTAAGCAGGTTTGGAGGTTATGAATAACGTAATAAGGGAGAACATGGATCCCAACGTTCTTGAATTCAGCACAGATGCATCAAGTTATAACTCCAACACCGCATATTCAAATGATATAAATAAAAATAAGAGCAGCTTAGAGGGTAAAAAGCTTGGAGCTAATGAAGATAAGTCTGTGGTTGAAAACCCTAGTATTCCTAACAAGCAAGACAAAAAGGTTGTGAACCTCTCATCCATAATACTTAACCCTGAAGAGATAAAAATTTTGAGCAAAGGACTAGGATTTGCAGTCTCACCTAAAAACATTCCTTTTGAAAGCATCATTTGTAACATCGAGAATGGGACTCAAGGTCTTTCATCAAATGATAGGGAGGTATTAAGACAAGAATGTTCCATAGCTTTGTTAAAGTCTAAACGCTCGAAGAGCAACCTGAGTAAAGAGGGATGTGAGGCCCTAAGGTCTCTCCAAAATAATGATAAGATAGTTGTTCTAAAAGCTGATAAAGGTGGAGCAACCGTGGTGTTAAACAAAGAAGATTACATTCAAAAAATGAATGAGTATTTGAGCTGTGGAAGTTATAGAAGGGTCAACTCCAACCCTATTCCTAAGGTGATCAAACAAGTCAAGAAGGCCATCATGGAATCCAACCTAGAGGATAAAATAAAAAAGAGGTTGATTCCCTCGTGTGAAGTTATTCCTAGAATCTATGGATTACCAAAGATCCATAAGGAAGGGGTCCCCCTTAGACCAATCGTCAACACCATTGGCTCCCCTACCTATGAATTAGCTAAGTATGTAGCCAAGATACTGAAACCCCTCGTTGGTAACACAGACTCTTTTATAAAAGACTCAGCGGATTTTGTAAAACTTATCAAGGATAAGAGGGTGGATAAGGATTATATTCTAGTAAGCTTCGATGTCGTATCCCTGTTTATGAAGATTCCCCTTGATGAAGCCATCCATGTTATAAAGATGAACACCGATCCAGAAACAACAAAACTGGCAGAAATCTGTCTTCGGTCCACTTTCTTCAGTTTCCAAGATCACTATTATGAACAAATTTCAGGTGTCGCCATGGGTTCCCCGCTCTCTCCTATTGTGGCCAACCTATATATGGAGTACTTTGAGAAGAAAGCCCTTGACTCATTCCACTTGAAACCGGGATGGTGGAAAAGATTTGTCGATGACACCAACGTAAATTGGACTCATGGTAAGATAGAACTTGAAAGGTTCTTCGATCATCTTAACTCTATATTTTCTGAAATCAAATTCACTATGGAGGTGGAAGACAATGGAAGGATCCCCTTTCTAGATGTTCTGATCAATAGAAAAGAGGATGGTACGTTGGGTCACCAGGTATACAGAAAGAAAACTCACACTGAAAGCTATCTTCATGCTGACTCCTACCATCATCCCTCCCAGAAGTATGGCGTCTTGAACACCCTGGCTGTTAGGGCTTTCAGAATTTCTGACCCGGATCACCTAAAGGATGAGATCGAACACTTAACCTCTGTCTTCAAAAGCATTGGATACAAGGAGTGGACTATCAAGAAGGCTATAAGAAGGGCTCAAAGAAGGGCCCTCTCTAAGCGTCCCCCTGATGACAAGAAAGAGAATCAAGGGAAGGTTTACCTTCCATTCATTGAGGGGACTACCGATAAGATTGCAAAGATTCTAAAGAAGAGGAACATAGACACCCAATTTACAACATGAGGGACAATAAGACAGACAATGAGGTCAGTTAAAGATAAAATTGATCATCAACAACTCAAAGGAGTTTACAAAATTGACTGCTCATGTGGAAAAAGTTATATTGGGGAAACAGGGAGATCTCTGAAAACAAGACTAAAAGAGCACGCAGATGACATAAAGAATGAGAGATCGCGTACATCCGCCCTTGCAGAACACTCGTCCAAAACCAAGCATCAGATGTGTTTAGAGGACGCCAAGGTAATCGCAAGAGAGGGCAACTATCACAAAAGGAAAATCAGAGAGGCCATTGAAATTAGGAAATTTCCGCAAAACCTCAACAGGGACAATGGGTGTGAAATTAGTGGAAATTGGCTTACCCTCATCAGACAGATCCCCCCCCCCCTTAGGACACTCGGAGGCATAAGAAGGTCTTTCAGTTCGTAGCTGCGATTAATTAACTAATTAAATAAAATTAACACTAATTAATTAAAACAAATTAAAACAATTTAATATATATAAATTAATTATTGAATCAATTAGATTAAATTAATTATTTAATTTAATTAAATTAATTAAAATTAATTAATTAATTAATTAAGTTGAATTAAATTAATATTTTTATTCTTATTTGATTTAGTTTATTAATCATATTAATTAAATTAAATTCAAATTAATTATATTAATTAATTTAATTTAATTTAAACTAATTAATTAAGTCAAATTAAAAACAAAAATTAATTATATTAATTATTAAATTAATTAAGTTGAATTAAATTATGAATTTAATTCTTATATTGATTTAATTTATTAATCATATTGATTAAATTAAAATTCAAATTAAATTAATTATATTATTATTTATTTTAATTAAATTAATTATACTAATTAATTAGTTTAATTTAATTAATTTAATTAATTATATTAATTAAAATAATTATATTAATTAATTATAAATGAAATTTTAAATTAATAATAATTCAATTCCTATCAAATAAGGAATTTTAGGGTTTCTAATATGGATTAATTTGATTAATTAATTATAATCCTGATAAAAAATTAATTTAACAAAGCATAATTAATTTATTGAGGTCTTAGATATAAATTAATAATAAAATAAAAATAAGGTAATTTATATTAATCAAATAAAATTAAGTAATTTATTTAAATAAAAATTTATAAGAATTAATTTATTAAAATTGTATTAATTAAATAAAAATAACTTAAATTCCTATTAAATAAAAATTGCAATAATTAATTTATTAATAAAAAATTGTATTAAATAGAAATAATTCAATTTCATATTAAATAGTTAAATAAAATTAACTAAACTAAATAAAATAATCAATAATTAATCCTGTGTCGGCCCTTATTAAGATTAGGGTTCTTGATGTATTTATTCCCAGGTTCTTGTCTTCTTCTCTCATCAATCTTTCATTCTTTCTATCTTGCTAAATTGTCCTGATGATGGACCCCCTTTGGGGTTTGAAACGTCGACTCAATGAACATAAGACTGTGCACAATCCGGATCATACCACTGCAAAAAACATCCACAGAAGTCTAAAATCTAACATTACTTCCCTGTATGGAGGGGAAACATGGAAGGAGATCTGTCTTCTCGAAATCCTGAGGACAAAAATTGAGAGGAGAACGGCTGACCTGCAGTTCCTGAAACAATGTAGAAACAATAAAATTATTCCTCCCTTTGCTAAGGTTAATCACATGTTATTTAATCATTACAACGATAAAGCATTTTTGAAATTAAGTCTAACCCTAATCAGAGGAGAAATGAGAAGAACCAGAGCAGCATTAGACAAGCTGAATCGCTTGGCCCTCTCCACCCATCTTAAGCTTACTATGGTTATTAACTCTGATTTATGGAAATTAATAGATGCAAAAGCGGCCTTGAAAGCCCAGGCAGAAGGTAGGATTGCCAGTGAAAGGCAGTCCAGAAAGCTGGCCAAGCTGGAGAAAGGGAAAGACTTGGGTTTAATTCTGAACTCTGGTGAAAGATTCAACATAAAATTGGGTAACATAAACAGCAAGAACAACAGCACAGTTAATTCGGCAATCAAGAATGAATTTAACATTAAATTGGGTAACAAATATATTAGAACGAATAGTAACAGCGCAGGTATAAGCACCAATCCAATAAGCAGCGAAGAATTTTGTCCTAAATCTTGTCCTAACAGCGCAGGGAAATCTTACTCTAAAACACGTTTTAATAGCATCTCATCTCTTAACAGCAGCTCGGAAAACAGCGTTAGAATGGATGGCAAACTCAGCAAAGGTGATCCCAGCATCGGATTCAACGAAAATGATAATCCCTCCAGCGCAGGTGAATACGTTGATGGTCTGAACTGCGGAGGTTTAAGTTTTATAACGAACGTGGTTAGGAGCTCTCAAGACAGCGCAGGCAATCCTTCCAGCGTAGGATCCCTCAACGCACGTTTTAACAGCATCTCATCTCTTAACAGCAGCTCGGAAAACAGCGTTAGAATGGATGGAAAACTCAGCAAAGGTGATCCCAGCATCGGAGTCAACGAAAATGATAAACCCTCCAGCGGAGGTGAATACGTTGATGGTCTGAACAGCGGAGGTTTAAGTTTCATAACAAACGTGGTTAGGAGCTCTCAAGACAGCGCAGGCAATCCTTCCAACGTAGGATCCCTCAACGCACTCAACGAAGCAGGTTTTAACAACAACTCATGTCATAGCAACACAAATGATAATCCCTCCAGCGCAGGTGAATGCTTTTATGGTCTGAACAGTGGAGGTTCAAGTTTTATAAGAAAAGTGGTTTTGAGCTCTCAAAACAGCGTAGGCAATCCTTCCAGCGTAGGATCCCTCATCCCATTCAACGAAGCAGGTAATAAATACGCAAGCAATCCTTCCAGTGTAGGATCCCTCAGCGCACACTGTGGGTTCAGCGAAGCTGGTAATAAATCCCTCAACGCAAGGAATCCTTCCAGCGTAGGATCCCTCAACGCAGACTGTGGATTCAACGAAGCAGGTAATAAATCCCTCAACGCAGACTGTGACATTAATTTGGAAGAATTCAGCACTGAAACATGTTTTGGGGATTCGAACAACGTTCCCAGCAGTAAAATAAACCTTAAAAACAGTGCAGATGCATCAGGCACAATTGAAGATTGTGACACCAAAATGGAGAAGGTATTCAGCATTTAAGCAGGTTTGGAGGTTATGAATAACGTAATAAGGGAGAACATGGATCCCAACGTTCTTGAATTCAGCACAGATGCATCAAGTTATAACTCCAACACCGCATATTCAAATGATATAAATAAAAATAAGAGCAGCTTAGAGGGTAAAAAGCTTGGAGCTAATGAAGATAAGTCTGTGGTTGAAAACCCTAGTATTCCTAACAAGCAAGACAAAAAGGTTGTGAACCTCTCATCCATAATACTTAACCCTGAAGAGATAAAAATTTTGAGCAAAGGACTAGGATTTGCAGTCTCACCTAAAAACATTCCTTTTGAAAGCATCATTTGTAACATCGAGAATGGGACTCAAGGTCTTTCATCAAATGATAGGGAGGTATTAAGACAAGAATGTTCCATAGCTTTGTTAAAGTCTAAACGCTCGAAGAGCAACCTGAGTAAAGAGGGATGTGAGGCCCTAAGGTCTCTCCAAAATAATGATAAGATAGTTGTTCTAAAAGCTGATAAAGGTGGAGCAACCGTGGTGTTAAACAAAGAAGATTACATTCAAAAAATGAATGAGTATTTGAGCTGTGGAAGTTATAGAAGGGTCAACTCCAACCCTATTCCTAAGGTGATCAAACAAGTCAAGAAGGCCATCATGGAATCCAACCTAGAGGATAAAATAAAAAAGAGGTTGATTCCCTCGTGTGAAGTTATTCCTAGAATCTATGGATTACCAAAGATCCATAAGGAAGGGGTCCCCCTTAGACCAATCGTCAACACCATTGGCTCCCCTACCTATGAATTAGCTAAGTATGTAGCCAAGATACTGAAACCCCTCGTTGGTAACACAGACTCTTTTATAAAAGACTCAGCGGATTTTGTAAAACTTATCAAGGATAAGAGGGTGGATAAGGATTATATTCTAGTAAGCTTCGATGTCGTATCCCTGTTTACGAAGATTCCCCTTGATGAAGCCGTCCATGTTATAAAGATGAACGCCGATCCAAAAACAGCAAAACTGGCAGAAATCTGTCTTCGGTCCACTTTCTTCAGTTTCCAAGATCACTATTATGAACAAATTTCAGGTGTCGCCATGGGTTCCCCGCTCTCACCTATTGTGGCCAACCTATATATGGAGTACTTTGAGAAGAAAGCCCTTGACTCATTCCACTTGAAACCGGGATGGTGGAAAAGATTTGTCGATGACACCAACGTAAATTGGACTCATGGTAAGACAGAACTTGAAAGGTTCTTCGATCATCTTAACTCTATATCTTCTGAAATCAAATTCACTATGGAGGTGGAAGACAATGGCAGGATCCCCTTTCTAGACGTTCTGATCAATAGAAAAGAGGATGGTACGTTGGGTCACCAGGTATACAGAAAGAAAACTCACACCGAAAGCTATCTTCATGCTGACTCCTACCATCATCCCTCCCAGAAGTATGGCGTCTTGAACACCCTGGCTGTTAGGGCTTTCAGAATTTCTGACCCGGATCACCTAAAGGATGAGATCGAACACTTAACCTTTGTCTTCAAAAGCATTGGATACAAGGAGTGGACTATCAAGAAGGCTATAAGAAGGGCTCAAAGAAGGGCCCTCTCTAAGTGTCCCCCTGATGACAAGAAAGAGAATCAAGGGAAGGTTTACCTTCCATTCATCGAGGGGACTACCGATAAGATTGCAAAGATTCTAAAGAAGAGGAACATAGACACCCAATTTACAACATGTGGGACAATAAGACAGACAATGAGGTCAGTTAAAGATAAAATTGATCATCAACAACTCAAAGGAGTTTACAAAATTGACTGCTCATGTGGAAAAAGTTATATTGGGGAAACAGGGAAATCTCTGAAAACAAGACTAAAAGAGCACACAACTGACATAAAGAATGAGAGATCACGTACATCCGCCCTTGCAGAACACTCGTCCAAAACCAAGCATCAGATGTGTTTAGAGGACGCCAAGGTAATCGCAAGAGAGGACAACTATCACAAAAGGAAAATCAGAGAGGCCATTGAAATTAGGAAATTTCCGCAAAACCTCAACAGGGACAATGGGTGTGAAATCAGTGGAAATTGGCTTACCCTCATCAGACAGATCCCCCCCCTCAGGACACTCGGAGGCATAAGAAGGTCTTTCAGTTCGTAGCTGCGATTAATTAACTAATTAAATCAAATTAAAACTAATTAATTAAAACAAATTAAAACAATTTAAATTATATAATTAATTATGAATCATTAGATTAATAATATTTAATTTAATTAAAAATTAATTTAAAATTAATTAATTAATTAATTAAGTTGGAATTAAATTAAATATTTTTTATTTCTATTTGATTTAGTTTATTAATCATGATTAATTAAATTAAATTCAAATTAATTATATTATTATTTAATTTAATTTAAAACTAATTAATTAAGTCAAATTTAAACAAAAAATTAATTATATTATTATTAAATTAATTTAAGTTGAATTAAATTATGAATTTAATTCTTATATTGATTTAATTTATTAATCATATTGATATTAAATTCAAATTAAATTTTTATTATTAATTTTATTTTATGTATTAATTATAACTATTAATTAGTTTTAATTTATTATATTTATTAATTATAGGTGTAATTAAAATAATATAATTAATTAATTATAAATGAATTTTAAATTAATAATAATTCAATTCCTATCAAATAAGGAATTTTAGGGTTTCTAATATGGATTAATTTGATTAATTAATTATAATCCTGATAAAAAATGAATTTAACAAAGCATAATTAATTTATTGAGGTCTTAGATATAAATTAATAATAAAATGAAAATAAGGTAATTTTATATTAATCAAATAAAAATTAAGTAATTTATTTTAAATAAAAAAATTTATAAGAATTAATTTATTAAAATTGTATTAATTAAATAAAAATAACTTAAATTCCTATTAAATAAAAATTGCAATAATTAATTTATTAATAAAAAATTGTATTAAATAGAAATAATTCAATTTCATATTAAATAGTTAAATAAAATTAACTAAACTAAATAAAATAATCAATAATTAATCCTGTGTCGGCCCTTATTAAGATTAGGGTTCTTGATGTATTTATTCCCAGGTTCTTGTCTTCTTCTCTCATCAATCTTTCATTCTTTCTATCTTGCTAAATTGTCCTGATGATGGACCCCCTTTGGGGTTTGAAACGTCGACTCAATGAACATAAGACTGTGGACAATCCGGATCATACCACTGCAAAAAACATCCACAAAAGTCTAAAATCTAACATTACTTCCCTGTATGGAGGGGAAACATGGAAGGAGATCTGTCTTCTCGAAATCCTGAGGACAAAAATTGAGAGGAGAACGGCTGACCTGCAGTTCCTGAAACAATGTAGAAACAATAAAATTATTCCTCCCTTTGCTAAGGTTAATCACATGTTATTTAATCATTACAACGATAAAGCATTTTTGAAATTAAGTCTAACCCTAATCAGAGGAGAAATGAGAAGAACCAGAGCAGCATTAGACAAGCTGAATCGCTTGGCCCTCTCCACCCATCTTAAGCTTACTATGGTTATTAACTCTGATTTATGGAAATTAATAGATGCAAAAGCGGCCTTGAAAGCCCAGGCAGAAGGTAGGATTGCCAGTGAAAGGCAGTCCAGAAAGCTGGCCAAGCTGGAGAAAGGGAAAGACTTGGGTTTAATTCTGAACTCTGGTGAAAGATTCAACATAAAATTGGGTAACATAAACAGCAAGAACAACAGCACAGTTAATTCGGCAATCAAGAATGAATTTAACATTAAATTGGGTAACAAATATATTAGAACGAATAGTAACAGCGCAGGTATAAGCACCAATCCAATAAGCAGCGAAGAATTTTGTCCTAAATCTTGTCCTAACAGCGCAGGGAAATCTTACTCTAAAACACGTTTTAATAGCATCTCATCTCTTAACAGCAGCTCGGAAAACAGCGTTAGAATGGATGGCAAACTCAGCAAAGGTGATCCCAGCATCGGATTCAACGAAAATGATAATCCCTCCAGCGCAGGTGAATACGTTGATGGTCTGAACTGCGGAGGTTTAAGTTTTATAACGAACGTGGTTAGGAGCTCTCAAGACAGCGCAGGCAATCCTTCCAGCGTAGGATCCCTCAACGCACGTTTTAACAGCATCTCATCTCTTAACAGCAGCTCGGAAAACAGCGTTAGAATGGATGGAAAACTCAGCAAAGGTGATCCCAGCATCGGAGTCAACGAAAATGATAAACCCTCCAGCGGAGGTGAATACGTTGATGGTCTGAACAGCGGAGGTTTAAGTTTCATAACAAACGTGGTTAGGAGCTCTCAAGACAGCGCAGGCAATCCTTCCAACGTAGGATCCCTCAACGCACTCAACGAAGCAGGTTTTAACAACAACTCATGTCATAGCAACACAAATGATAATCCCTCCAGCGCAGGTGAATGCTTTTATGGTCTGAACAGTGGAGGTTCAAGTTTTATAAGAAAAGTGGTTTTGAGCTCTCAAAACAGCGTAGGCAATCCTTCCAGCGTAGGATCCCTCATCCCATTCAACGAAGCAGGTAATAAATACGCAAGCAATCCTTCCAGTGTAGGATCCCTCAGCGCACACTGTGGGTTCAGCGAAGCTGGTAATAAATCCCTCAACGCAAGGAATCCTTCCAGCGTAGGATCCCTCAACGCAGACTGTGGATTCAACGAAGCAGGTAATAAATCCCTCAACGCAGACTGTGACATTAATTTGGAAGAATTCAGCACTGAAACATGTTTTGGGGATTCGAACAACGTTCCCAGCAGTAAAATAAACCTTAAAAACAGTGCAGATGCATCAGGCACAATTGAAGATTGTGACACCAAAATGGAGAAGGTATTCAGCATTTAAGCAGGTTTGGAGGTTATGAATAACGTAATAAGGGAGAACATGGATCCCAACGTTCTTGAATTCAGCACAGATGCATCAAGTTATAACTCCAACACCGCATATTCAAATGATATAAATAAAAATAAGAGCAGCTTAGAGGGTAAAAAGCTTGGAGCTAATGAAGATAAGTCTGTGGTTGAAAACCCTAGTATTCCTAACAAGCAAGACAAAAAGGTTGTGAACCTCTCATCCATAATACTTAACCCTGAAGAGATAAAAATTTTGAGCAAAGGACTAGGATTTGCAGTCTCACCTAAAAACATTCCTTTTGAAAGCATCATTTGTAACATCGAGAATGGGACTCAAGGTCTTTCATCAAATGATAGGGAGGTATTAAGACAAGAATGTTCCATAGCTTTGTTAAAGTCTAAACGCTCGAAGAGCAACCTGAGTAAAGAGGGATGTGAGGCCCTAAGGTCTCTCCAAAATAATGATAAGATAGTTGTTCTAAAAGCTGATAAAGGTGGAGCAACCGTGGTGTTAAACAAAGAAGATTACATTCAAAAAATGAATGAGTATTTGAGCTGTGGAAGTTATAGAAGGGTCAACTCCAACCCTATTCCTAAGGTGATCAAACAAGTCAAGAAGGCCATCATGGAATCCAACCTAGAGGATAAAATAAAAAAGAGGTTGATTCCCTCGTGTGAAGTTATTCCTAGAATCTATGGATTACCAAAGATCCATAAGGAAGGGGTCCCCCTTAGACCAATCGTCAACACCATTGGCTCCCCTACCTATGAATTAGCTAAGTATGTAGCCAAGATCCTGAAACCCCTCGTTGGTAACACAGACTCTTTTATAAAAGACTCAACGGATTTTGTAAAACTTATCAAGGATAAGAGGGTGGATAAGGATGATATTCTAGTAAGCTTCGATGTCGTATCCCTGTTTACGAAGATTCCCCTTGATGAAGCTGTCCACGTTATAAAGATGAACACCGATCCGGAAACAGCAAAGCTAGCAGAAATCTGTCTTCGGTCCACTTTTTTCAGTTTCCAAGGTCACTATTATGAACAAATTTCAGGTGTCACCATGGGTTCCCCGCTCTCACCTATTGTTGCCAACCTATACATGGAGTACTTTGAGAAGAAAGCCCTTGACTCATCCCACTTGAAGCCGGCATGGTGGAAAAGATTTGTGGATGACACCAACATGAATTGGACTCATGGTAAAGCAGAACTTGAAAGGTTCTTCACTCATATTAACTCTATATCCCCTGATATCAAATTCACTATGGAGTTGGAAGAGAATGGCAAGATCCCCTTTCTAGACGTTCTAATTAGTAGAAAGGAGGATGGTACGTTGGGTCACCAGGTCTATAGAAAGAAAACTCATACCGAGAGCTATCTGCATGCTGACTCTTACCATCATCCCTCCCAGAAGTATGGCGTCTTGAACACCCTAGCTGTTAGGGCCTTCAGAATTTTTGACCCTGATCACCTAAAGGATGAGATCGATCACTTAACCTCTGTCTTTAAAAACATTGGATACAAGGAGTGGGATATCAAGAGGGCTATAAGAAGGGCTCAGGACAGGGCCCTCTCTAAGCGTCCCCCTGAAGACAAGAAAGAGAACCAAGGGAAAGTTTACCTTCCATTCATCCAGGGGACTACCGATAAGATTGCAAAAATCCTAAAGAAGAAAAACATAGACACCCAATTTACAACATGTGGGACAATAAGACAGATGATGAGGTCAGTTAAGGATAAAATTGATCATCAACAACTCAAAGGAGTGTACAAAATTGATTGCACATGTGGCAGAAGTTATATTGGGGAAACAGGGAGATCTCTAAAAACAAGACTAAAAGAGCACGCAGCCGACATAAGAAATGAGAGATCGCGTACATCTGCCCTTGCTGAGCACTCGTCCAAGACCAAGCATCATATGTGTTTAGAAGATGCCAAAGTAATTGCAAAAGAGGACAACTATCACAAGAGGAAAATCAGAGAGGCCATTGAAATTAGAAAGTTTCCGCAAAACCTCAACAGGGACAATGTGAGCGAAATCAGTGAAAATTGGGTTACCCTCATCAAACAAATAAAACCCCCCAGGACGCCCGGAAGCATGAGAATTGGTCCTTCTTTTCGAAGCTGCGATTATTTAATTAACTAAATAAAAATAA
>APFE031636817.1:0-28219 GCA_000404065.3 Pinus taeda
TAAAAACTGAGCAAACCGTCTTAGCTCAGCAAGCAACAAGAAATCAACAGCCGGGAGATTTATTGGACCGAGAGATTGAAAGTATCAGAAGAATAATGACGAAAGAATCCCGGAAGAGACCAGCAGAAGTAAGACAAAAGAGAAGCAACAAAATAAAGACAACGAAAGATTGCGAGAGCACAACAAGTGGAGTATTGCAGCACAAAATATGGAAACTTGGAGGACAACAGCAGAAAACAATAGTAGTAAAGCAATTGACAAGCAAGGAAAGATTACAAAATAAAATTTGGGATCCAGGAGGAAATAATTATCCAGACTTATGACCAGGTGGTCATGAATTTTCTTACATGGGGAGTATGATGCAGGAGCATCAAGGACATTTTTTAACTTGTAAATATGTTAGAAAAGGGGGTGTGACAATTTTAATATTTTATTTAATAATTGTTATTTTAAATAAAATAGGAGAAAATGAGGATTTTGTAAATATCCTTTTATTAATTAAAGGATATGAGAGAATTTGGGTAGTTACTGATATAAAGGGACAAGATTCTAGATGATAGGATTTGTTGAGATATTTTAGTGGTATTGAGATATTAAGGGGATTGAGCATTAAATTAGATTATTTTTAATATTGTATAAATAGAAGGGGTTTTTGAGAGAAAAACACATTGGGATAGTTGGAGAGAGTGAGCCAAGGCTATAAGCCTTCAGGGAATTATAAAGGGCCAATTGACAGGAAAAATAGGCCAAGGAAGGAAATTGTATTGTAAGAGGTTTGTGTGTTAATACAGAAATTGATTTTTTTGACTGAATGCCAATTATTAAGCTTGCATAAGATTGAGTTTGTGTAAGGAAATTCGTTCCTCTTTGAATTCTGGGTTATTATGTGCAAAGAAATGGCGTGTAGTCCTTATGAAAGGAATTAAATTTCTGCAGAGGTCCATTAGTATTATCGATTTATTATGTGAAACTGCGCCTTAATTGAAATCGTGGAGTTAGCAAATTAGATTGTGCCTTAATTGAAATCACGGAGTTAACAAATCGATTACAATGGATCGATTTCAAGCTGAAGAATTCTGTATGAGTAACTTGTCAGTCACTGTTCGAAAGAGGGTGCTATTGTCAAAAGTTCTGTCTGGAATGTTTTTGTTTAACCGTCTCTAAAAATGCAATATGCTACCATTGAAAGGAATGCTCTTCACAATTTTGAAATGAATGCATGGAGCGTTAATGAAATGCTGGTTATTTTAATTTGAAATAAAACATAACTTAATTTCAAAATGGAGTGGCTTGTATGTTGCAGTGGAGCGTGTTAACACCATAGCAGATTGTGCATTGAGAAGTCGATGGGCATAAGTACCATAGCGCAATATCAAGATTGAACTGTAGAGGTGAGGAACCGAATTAAAACTGGAATGGTGAGTCGATTTGATAATGGAATTTGTCTTAAATGAGATCAGAACGTGTGGTTCGAAATGAAACAGTGGTAATGTTTGCAGTGAAACCAGAGTTTACAATGAAAGAAAATTAGTAGGAGACTGACCGGTAAAATGTTGAAGGGAAAGCATTCAAATTAGAACGTAGAAGCATCTGAAGAATCGATGGAAATCGAGTTGAATTGTGGAGAGATCGATTAGCGCTGAATAAATTTAGACTGTGTCTATTCTGAGTTAATGAAACTGTAATCTCAGAAGTCGATTTTTGTTATAACAAGACGGGGACGAATTAATGTCTGAGCGAAGGGTTCTGGAGGACACGCTTTGGCTTAAATTAAATGTTTCGATGAATTGAAATCGATTCAACCAATCGATCTGGGAGATTAGTAAACCACATGAATGGTTCTGGAGATTTGTTGATCAGTGATTGAATGCATAAAAGAATTTCTTGGTAAGTGAAGTTTTACTAGTTTTGAATTACATTGCTATCAATGCAAATTTATGGAAAGATTTGTTGTAGGTTGTTTTTTATAAACCCAATCATGAAAATGTCGAGCTGAACGTTGAACATGTTGTTTCAATACTCATTAATGAAGTTCGATGAAGAAATGTTAAGGGACATCGATTTGTTGAAATGCTATTTGGAGCTGTAATACGTGTTTGACAGAGAACAGAACTGATGAAAATCGATCTAGAGGAGATGAAAGTGCTTAAAGTGGATGTAGCAAAAAAATTATGAAGTTCTGGTTGAATTACTGAGATTACAAGATCAGGCACACTCCATCTTAACCATGAATGTGTGAGTTTGGATTCTTTGGGGCAAATTATGAATTTGCGGAGGTGTTTGTTGAGGTAAGTGCCTTGTAGAGTATGGAGGTTTTATTGTTGAATTGAATGGGAATTGAGAGACAATAAAAGAATTTGATTATGGATTCAGATTTTTAAATCCTATGAGCTTCTGAATTTTGAAAAGTTGAGATTGCCAGATTGAGTTTATTGGGAAAATAGTTGAGATGCATTATTTATATGCATGATGAATGAAGATCCTGGGTACTGCATGCCCTGCCTGCATCAAAATTTGATGAAATAGTGTCATCCTTATTGTCAGAGGACATGAAATCGAAAAATATGGAGATCCAGAATGGAGATCCAGAATGGAGATACCTTGTCAGTAAAAGGACAGTCTCAAAACAGAAATAGAAATAAGTCCTCAAGTGGGAGATCTAAATCTAGAGGGAGATATAAATCTCTAGGGAAACCTGTAAAGGTATGCTAGAAATGTTGAAAAGAAGGGCACTACAAAAATTATTGTAGATCTAAAACTTCTGAGAAAGGAAATAAAATTGATGGTGCTCCTTCTTTAAAGGTGAAAACCACTGCATATTAAGATGGGGATGTGTACTTGGCTTCTTCTTCAAGTACACACATAGATCATAAGGCATGGTTCATTCACTTAAGTGTATCCTTTCATTTCATAGGACACGGAAAATTCAAGATAAACAAGGTGGAACGATTAGAACACTTCCTAGTGTTTTGCAAATTCTTGCATTGGTAAGAAATCTATTTTTTGTAAGCAAGATGTATGATGGAGGTGTAAAAATAGTGTTCGAGAAAGATACCAGCAAGATTGTTCAATGAGCAGTAGTATTGATATGGGGAGTTCGGATTGGAACTCTATACAAGCTTTTGGGTAGCATTGTTATTGATGGATGCAACAGTTACGTGGTTCCTGAAAGTGAGTAGAAAATCTAGTGGTATTTGGAGAAAAGACTATGTTGTAGGATCAAAGACATGGACATATTAGAGAGAAGGGCCTTCAAATACTACATGGTAATGGTATGGTAGAAGGTATGTCTAATTGTTCTCTGGATTTCGACTTTTGTGAACATTACATCTATTGGAAGAAGAATCGAGTGAGATTCCCCTCTGGTGCTAAGAGGGTGAAAGGGATATTAGTGCTTGTCCACAATCATGTGTTTGGACCTATGTCGGTTCCATCACTGAGAAAGTGTGTGTACTATGTCTCATTTATAGACAACTTCTCGAGGAATACATGGACATATTTCCTCAGGAAGAAATATGAATTCTTTGACAGGTTTAAAGAATTTAAGGCTCTGGTGGAAAATTAGACAGATAAAAAGATTAAGGTGTTGAAGACATATAATGGTGGAGAGTTTTGTAAGAAGTAATTTGAAGAGTTCTGCAATAACTGTAACATAGCACAGTAGAATACTACTTGATACACACCTCAAAAAAATGGAGTTGCAGAAAGAATGAACGGAATGTTGATGGAAAAGGAAAGAAGCAATATCAGTGGCACTAGATTAGGACAGGAATTCTAGGCAAAGGCATTTGATACTGCATGTTACCTATTTAACAGATCACCTTCATCAACGTTGGACGATAAGACTCCACATGAGGTATGGATTGGTAAGAAACTGTCACTCTCACATCTTAGGATATTTGGTTGTGATGCAAAAGTACATGTTCTAAAGGAAAAAATAACCAAGTTGGATAGTAAATATGAAAGGTACATATTTATTGGGTACAAGGATGGTTTAAAATGTTATAAGCTTTGGAACCAAAAAACAAGGAAGATTGTCTACAACCAAGATGTGGTGTTTAGAGAGGTGAAAGATGTTATTAAACATGAAGCCCTGCCAAAGGAAAAAGAACCAGAGAAGATAGATTTTGAAATAAATGAGGAAGAATTTGACTCTATAATAGAACAAGAAACACAAAAGGAAGAACCACAAACTCCAGTTTTGAGGAGATCAGTTCAAGAGAGAAGGAATCTAGAGACTTATACTACATCTGCTTTCTATTCAAAAAATATATATATATTACTAATGATGATCCTATAATTGTCATGGAGGTAGTGGATTCAGAGGATGGCAAACTCTAGAAGGAGGCCATGGTTGAAGAAATGGAATCTTTAGGAAAAAATGAGGCTTGAGATCAGGTGGAACTACCAGTTGGAAGGAAACCCATTGGCAGCAAATGGGTGTTTAAGAAGAAGATAATGCAGAAGGCAAGGTGGAGAAACACAAAGCTCAGCTGGTAGAAAACGTTTTATTCCTAGGTGTCAAAAATTAATTTTGGTCATATTTTTTCTCCTGCTTCGAAGTTAGCTTCTATTAAATTACTTTTATCTATTGTTGTTGCTTTTGATTTTGAGGTAGAATAGATGAATGTGAAGACAACATTTCTTCACGGGGATCTAGAAAAAGAGATCTACATGAAGCAACCAGAAGGCTTTGTAGTGAAGGGTAAGAAAGAATTGGTATGTGGGTTAAAAAGGTCTATGTATGGGTTAAAGTAGTCACCAAGAATGTGGTATCAAAAAATTGAGACATATATATAGGGACTTGGTTTCACAAGGAACAAAGCACATCACTATGTGTATTTTAACTTAATTGGAGATCGTGACATTTATTTGGTATTGTATGTGGATGGTATGTTGCTGGTTGTAAATGACAAAGAAATTATCTAGTATTTGAAGACCTAATTGTCCTTTAAATTAGACATAAAGGATCTTGATTGTGCAAACTACATTTTGGGGCATGGAAATTAAACGAGCTCGAGAAAAGAGGAAGCTTTGGTTGAACCAAAGGAAGTATTTCGAGACAATATTGCAAAGGCTTAATGTACAAGATACTAAATCAGTGAAGGTTACTATTCATGTAAGTGAAAATTTATTTGTTAAATATTGTCCCAAGACATGGGAAGCAGAAGAGGACATGTCACGTGTTCCATATGTATGTGCAGTTGGTAGCCAGATGTATGCAATGGCCTATTCCAAACTAGACATTGCACATGTAGTGGGAGTATTGAGCGGGTTTATGTCAAAACCAGGGAAGGAGCATTGGATAGAAATGAAGTGGGTTTTCAAGTATTTTCATGGTACTAGTGATTATGGTTTGTGCTACTAAGGAAGACCAGGATTAGACAGAGTTTTGGACATACATGGATATGTTGATGCAGACTGTGATGGAGATCTAGATCGAAGAAGATCTATAAGTGGGTATGTGTTTAACCTATTTGGAAGAGTAGTCAGTTGGATGAGTAAGATACGGTTTGTAGTGGCATTTTCAACTACAGAGGTTGAATACATGGCAGCCACTCATGCAAGCAAGGTAGCAGTTTGGTTGTAGATATTGTGTTTAAGTATGGGGTTGGTACAACGAGTTATAAGGATAGACTGACAGCCAAAGTGTAATTTTCTTGGCAAATAACCGTGCTTATCATTTGAAGACAAATCACATTGATGTTCAGTATCACTTTGTGAGGGATGTGGTTGAATACAAAAAGGTGTTGTTGGGAAAGGTGGACACTTTGAAGAATTTTGCAGATGCATTGAAAAAATTTGTGAGCACTAAGAAGATCCCTTGGTGTAGAGAAACAATGGGTGTTCCATCTCAAGACTAATGACTTGTGCACTCCTGCAGCCCCCTGTATGGAAAGAAATAACAAGTGGGAGAATGTTGGGTATGTGTTATATTCTTTCCATGACTAACTCCACGCAATGTTACGATGTGTTGGGCACAGTAGGGGGTCATAAGGGGGGCAATAGCCCCTCTGTACGGGGTTTGAGGCAGTGACCTGAGAAAAAAAAATATGCAGACCCAAGGATGTTGGACATACCTACCCATGGTTTTCGCGCATGATAGTTTTTTCCCATGGTATTTTGCAGATCTGATCAAGGTAACTACGGTTATGTTCTAACCCAAGGTTAATGGATTTGGGTTTATGGATGCTTCAGCATGTACATAATGTATTGTAACATTGAAAGGAATATAATGAAAAATCAATCTTGTTTTCCTGGTTTGAGTTTTTGGATAAAATCTATGTATATTTTATGTTCTCGTCGTTATATATTTTCTTGTTTTAAGAATTTGTTTGCGGGGGATTTTTGTACATGGTTAAAACATGCATAAAGAGACTCATAAACCAACCCCCAAATCTTGGCCCAATACCAAACTGAAGCTTCAACATTGTGCACCCACTTTCACCTAAACTCATATTGATGACTTTGACGAAGTGTAGAGGTGTCCATTCATTATGTGCCCACATGGAAATCTCAAAATAAAGGCAATGTACATGCTCACTTCCTTTGGTTGCAAGGACTTGTAGAAGGTGCAAGCATCGTGTAACTATCATTAACAACATTTCTAAATAATAATTAAGGTTTAAAAATGAACTTGAATGAAGGAATTTTGACACTAATTGTTGGATCCCTATAATACTAGTGATTACCCCATTACTATTGTAGTTGTACCCCTTATGAATATTGTTGTGGCCCTATTGTCCCCATATTGTTATTACTATGCCCCATAGAATCCCTCTATTGTTATTTTTGTGGCTTTATATTATTATTTTTAGGTCGACTGGGTTATATTGTGACTCCTTAGACTCCTATATATAAAAAGGAGGTTTTGTCATTTGAATCATCCAAGAATTGTTCATTTATGTAATGTAAAGGAGGTTGCCCCCTCGAAGAGGCTAAATTCTAAGCCAATGATCTATCTTTTCTATCTTTTCTTGAGCTGGTTTCTTAACATTTGGTATCAGAGCTTTGGATTCTAGGGTTTCGCTGCTCCAAACAGGTCATCGTGGCATTTTCACTATAACTTTTTTCTGTGACATTTCAGAAGCAAAAAAAAAACCATTTGCAAAGACATCACACTAAATCGCGGGTCCAAATTCCAGAGCTGCTTGTGCTATATTTGCGGAGATATGATCTGAGAAAGTGGGCCTTTTTGCAGACTCCTGAATTACATTCCAAATAGGTGACCTGGGGAAAATCGTCATGACTTTTTCTCTGAGCATTGGATTGAAATTTCGTAAGAAGGTACAGAAAGAGGATAGATTTTAGTTTCTTGTATATATTTTTTAGAGCCAAAGGTCGAAACAGTGACTCGTGGCATGTCGTACAAGTTCGCTCTACTGAACTAGTCTATAATCAGGTCACTGTGGGAGATTTCGCATAACTATTCCTTGGAGAATCCAATTTGGATCAGACTGGTGGCATTGGAAAGAGGACATAGAGGGCTACCACAAGTCACAATTTGAGAATTGGATAATTTGAAAGTACAGAGATACATCAGAGGCAATATCGAGCTCCTACAAAGTGAAAAAAAAGGTGTGGAGATTCTTTTAAATTTTTGCTTAAGATTGGTTTGAAAATTTATTTTGAAGGAATTCAAAGGGATAGTAGAGCATTATTATCGGTAACTAATGCCCTGAGGAAATAAAGTGCAAACACCTAGTAAGGAACCTGAAAGCTCTAGCATGACTCATGAAGAAGAGGAAGAAATGCTATATGATATATCAAAATTACAAGAACAAGTGCAACAAGTGTCACTTGCACAAAAAGCAACAGAATATAAGATGGATGGTTTAAGGAAAGATGCAGAAGCTAATATGGATGGTTTAAAGAGAGGCATAGATGCTAATATGGATTGTTTAAAGAAAGGCATAGAAGCTAAGATGAATGACGTGGAAGCTAAGATGGATGATTTGAAGATAGATTTGAAGACAAACATGGAAGAATTGAAGATAAATATGAATAAGTTGTTACAAGAAAGGGTCACTAAGGGTGAAAGGATAGTAAAGGAAACTCATGATGAGAACAAAAGAAATGTTAATCATGAATCCATAGACTCTAATGTGGGATCGAAGACCCACGATATTCCAAAAATCGATATGAGGAAGTTTGATGTCAAGGATCCCGCAACATAGATATTACAGATGGAGCAATTTTTTGATCTCAATAATGTGCAAAATACACAAAAGGTACGTATGGCAACTTTATATTTCGAAACAAATCAGTTTGTATGGTATCAATGGCTTTGCTCTCGTAAACAATTTATCACTTGGGCAATTTTTACGGAAGAATTGATACCACATTATGAGGATACAAAAAGCAACACTTTTTTTAGCCAATTGATAAGTCTCAAACAAAAGGGTTCAATAATGCAGCACATTGAGGAGTTCCAAAAATTGAACATAAGGGTAAAAGATATTCCAGAGGAGCATAGGATGGATGTGTTCATAGGGTCTTTAAAGGATAATATCCAACATGATGTTCGCATTTGGGAACCTGATTCATTAGAGAAGGCATTCAGGTTAGAAAGAAAAATGGAAAGCAAAATTATGGCAACCAGGAAGCATACCACTCACATATATAAAGACGGAAGTGTTATTGCCACTAGTCTTCCACAACCTATAAGGTTGACACCACAACAATTGGAAGAAAAAAGAGCAAAAGGGCTTTGTTACAGTTACGATAGAAAATACACTAAAGGTCATAAGTGTGCTGAGAAGAAATTATTCTACATAGATTGTGAAGAGGAAGAAGAAAAGGAGCAAGAAAGGTCAAAAGAAGAGGATATACTCCAGGAACAAGCCTAGATGAAGAAAAAATAAATCCGACCATATCCTGTAATGCATTGGCGAGAATTACCACTCCTCAAACCATCAAGATAGAAGGACAAATCAAGAAGAAAAAGGTAATAGTGTTGATATATTCAGGGAGTACTCATAATTTTATTCATTGTAAGGTAGAAAAATAATTGAATTGCTTCTTGTATCCAGCACAAGAGTGTCAAGTGATGGTTACAAATGGAGGAGCAATAAATTGCTCTGGAAAGTGCCATAATATCAAGCTATCCATGGGAGAATATGTATTGACTAGCCCAATGCTTTCCATTCTAATGGGAGGTGCTGATGTTGTATTAGGAGTCCAATGCCTACAATCCTTGGGTACAATAGCTTTCAATTTTCAGGAAATTTTCATGAAATTTTCTATGGAAGGAAAGGAAGTTCTATTAAGGGTAATTGCAGGGAAACCGGGAAAGATAATAATCTCTAATGGTATGACAAAGCTTCTAAAAAGGAATGAAAAGGTATAATTGCACAATTATGTTCGCTAGATGTTTCCACATTGGAATCATCTATTTCTCCAGATCTCCAAAAAGTCCTGGACAATCATTCCAAGCTATTTGAGACTCCCAAAGGTCTCCCACCTATGCGTGATCATGATCATACTATTCATCTGATTCCAGGAAGTGTTCATCCAAACATCAGGCCGTACAGATATCCCCATGCCCAAAAGAGCGAAATGGACATATGGTTGCAAAAATGCTAGAGGCTAGTATAATTCAACCAAGTCAAAGTTCCTTCTCTGCTCCAGAAGTATTGGTGCACAAGAAGGATGGATCATCGCACATGTGTCCGGATTATAGGGAGCTCAACAAGCTCAATATTAAAGATAAGTTCCCCATTCCTGTCATTAATGAATTACTGGATGAATTGCAAGGATCAATTTACTTCACCAAGTTGGATCGTCGTTCAAGATATCATCAAATCAGAATGAAGACTGAAGACATTCCGAAAACAACATTTAGAACTCATGAGGGTCATTATGAATTTTTGGTCATGCCTTTTGGCCTTACCAATGCACCCTCAACATTTCAAAGTTTGATGAATTCATTTTCAAACCATTCCTTAGAAAATTTGTGTTAGTATTTTTTGATGATATACTAATCTACAGCAAGTCTTGGAAGGATCATGTTGAACATGTTCACAGGGTGCTATAACTATTGGAGGAGAAACAATTATATGCAAAAAGATCCAAATGTTTCTTTGGAGTCCAGGAGGTGGAATATTTGGGTCATATTGTATCTCATGAAGGAGTTAAGGTAGACCCTAGCAAAATTAAAGCCATTAAGGAATGGAAAATTCCCACATCCATAAAGCATTTGCGAGGATTGCTTGGGTTGACAGGGTATTATCACAAGTTTGTTAAGAATTATGGGAGAATAGCAACACCTCTAACAACATTATTGAAGAAAGATGCATTTTCAGGGACTCCAGAAGCAACAAAGGCCTTTGAACATCTTAAAGAGGCAATGTGCCAAGCACCGGTCTTAGCTACACCGGACTTCACAAAAACCTTTATTGTGGAATGTGATGCTTCAGGAAATGGATTTGGTGTTGTTCTAATGCAAGATGAAAGACCCATTACTTTTGAAAGTCGTCCAATCAAGGGAAAGTTTTTACACAAAGCTATTTATTAGAAGGAAATGTTGGCAATACTCCATGCACTTAAGAAATGGCGACCCCACCTAATGGGAAGACACTTCAAGGTAAAAACAGATCATGATAGCCTTAAATAATTTTTAGAACAAAGATTATCCTCTGAAGAGCAACAAAAGTGGTCACAAAGATGTTGGGTTATGACTTTGAAATCACCTACAAAAGAGGGAAGCAAAATGTGGTGGCAGATGCACTCTCAAGAAAGGATGAGGATGTGGAAGCATTGTTGTGCGCCATTTCTATTATCCAACCAGATTGGATAAATGAAGCAAGGGAGGAATGTAAGAATGACGAAGAAGTGTGGGCACTTATTCGAAAGTTACAACAAGATTCCAGTACGTCAGATACATTTAGCTGGCAAAATGATTCATTATGGTACAAACATCGCTTATACCTCTGTAAGAATTCCCAGCTAAAACAAAATATTCTTATCGAATTGCACACTTCTCCCCTAGGAGGGGACTTGGGATTTTTAACAACTTACCACAGGGTTAAGAAGGAATTTTTTTGGGAGGGCATTAAATCAGATATTCAAAAGTTTGTAGCAGAATGTTTGGTTTGCCAGCAAAATAAAGTTGAAACAATTAAGACACCGGGTCTATTACAACCTTTATCCATTCCAAGCAAACGTTGGGAGGAGGTTTCAATGGATTTTATCAGAGGTTTACCCAAGTATAAGGGAAAGATTTTCATCATGGTGGTAGTTGAGAGACTTACCAAGTACGCACACTTTTGTGCATTATCACATCCATTTAAAGCCAGTACAATTTCTACTGCATTTATGGAAACAATTCAAAATCTACATGAAACCCAAAGATTATTGTAAGTGACAAAGATCCCATTTTCACTGGAAATTTTTGGACATAATTATTTTCTTGTCTTGGTACTCAGTTAGCTCATAACGCATCTTATCATCCTCAATCTGATGGGAAAACTGAGATAGTAAACAAATGTTTGGAAGGATATCTTTGTTGCTTTGTATCTGATAAACAAACATAATGGGTCAAATGGTTGCCTCTGGTGGAATGGTGGTATAACACTTCCTTCCATACAGCAACAAAAATGACCCCATTTATGGCACTTTATGGATATCGACCACCATCCATCACATCATATTTAAGAGAAAATTCTTAAGGTTTAGGCAGTGGAACATCAACAACAAGTCCTCCAACTCTTGAAGGATAACCTCGTGTTGGCACAGAATAGAATGAAACAATAGGGAGATCAACATCGCAACGAAAGAAGTTTTGATGTAGGTGATTGGGTATTCCTACGGCTACAACCATATAAAAAAATGTCCCTCAAGAAAGCTAAGAAGGATAATAAATTATCACCAAAGTATTACGGTCCGTACAAGGTGTTGCAAAAGATTGGTACTATGGCATACAAATTGGAGCTTCCTGCGACTTCTTGATTGCACCCAGTTTTCCATGTTTCATGTTTAAAGAAGGTTATAGGCGACAATCTCCCATTTCAAACTATATTGCCAGAACTTGACGAGGAAGGAAAAATTATATTGGAACCGGAAGCAGTCATAGAAACAAGAACTCGACAGCTATGAAATCAATCAATTTCAGAGTATCTTACCAAGTGGAAGAACTTATCTGCTAAAGATTCCACATGGGAGGATGAGAATTTCATACAGAAGTATCCAAAACTACTCAAGTGTTGAGGACAACACTTTTTTGAAGGAGAGGGGCATGCTGGGTCCCTATAATACTAGTGATTACCCCATTACTATTGTAGTTATACCCCTTATTAATATTGTTGTGCCCCTATTGTCCCCATTTTGTTACTATTGTGCCCCATAGAATCCCTCTATTGTTATTTTTGTGGCTTTATATTATTATTGTTAGGTCGACTAGGTTATATTGTGACTCCTTAGACTCCTATATATATAAAGGAGGTTTTCTCATTTGAATCATCGAAGAATTGTTCATTTATGTAATGTAAAGGAGGTTACCCCCTCGAAGAGGCTGAATTATAAAGCGTGGATCTATCTTTTCTATCTTTTTCTTGAGCTGGTTTCATAACAATATCAGCCATCAAAATCCATATATACATCATTACATTTTCACATAGAAATCAAGGGAATGAATTCTTTTCATTAATAATGTAATGAACCAACCAGTGATGGGACTACCATGTTCCACCCGACCCTATATTGGTTGAGCCAAGTCTCTCTTCATCCAATCACTCCTGTGCCATATTCCAAGCATGAATGTGGGACTCATAGAACACATCAAAAAACACCAATCAATGGGGATGCCATCGGTGTTCTCTGCCTACACCGTGAGGAATTTGAGTGCCTCGTAGTCTCTTAGGATTTACCATGCATCCGCAGTCTGATCCAAGGATCACTAGGCCCTACACCGAGACATACTGTCTAGGATTTACCATTCATTCCATACTAGAATCACTAAGTCAAACGGAGAGAAAATACACCTCTGGGCTTTATCGTATATCCCGCCATTCACCGACAAGGATTCCTAGGCCCACCGAGCCACACAATATGGCTTTACCGCAACCCATGGTCTAGTTCAAGGGTTACTAATCTAGTGGCTTCATGCATCCTCAGTTTGGTTTAGGGACCACTACCACCATGTGTTTGTCAGCCCTTCAACTTGTTTTGGTTTTCAACTGACAGATTTCTTGCCATGAGTGTTGTGATGTCTTAAGGTATTATCACCTGGATTGAACCTCAGCCTGAAGGAAGGCAATGCCAGGGTAACCACAAACCATGCTTAACCAAGTAGCTAGCCCTACTAGGCCAGGAGAGGGCTCTCTCTGTAAGGATGTCAACCAAATTGACCGGATCTAGAAAATGATATTAGGCTAGGTATAGTAGCACAAGGTGTGATTTGATTTGAAGGGTTTTTCTAAATCAAGAGGAGCCAAACAATTAGGGAAAGGAAATTAGGTCAAACACTCTAGGTTTTGATGGGTAAGGTGATTCAAGATAGGTGAGGAGCTAGAAAGAGCATGTAAGCAACACGGATTCTTCCTAAACTAAAGAAAACATTAACTGTGAAAATTCTCCCAAAATAGAGCATAAATATTATGGGTTCTACCTATCAACTTTAAAACGTCCACTTAAAAGTAATGAAATGATTGATGAAGTACAGTCATGGCACAATGAAGTGAAAATTCAGGATAAAATTTCCCTATGCACAATGCTTTTTGCAGGACCATTTTGGAGGTCTTACCAATGCCCAAATTGAGATTATGATATCTCATTGTAAAACAACATCGTGTAAAATTTCACTAGAATATGCTTGTTGTTGTATAGCTTCGATATCTGCTTATTGGCTTTAATTTTGAAGATAGTTTATGATTTGATTTCCAAGTGATTCAGATTTGTAATTGTTAAATTCAATTTGTAGTTAGATAAGTGATTCTTGTAAGGGATTCAACTATCATTGGTTTGCAATGTTACTTATCTTATTTGTTGCTTGGATTAGTTAGGAGTTGAAATTGCTTTGAATTGTTATGATTTGAGGATTGGAAAGGATTCTATTGAACAAGATTCTTGTAAGGGAATGATAGGGTTTTTAACCAGTCATTAATACTCTGTTTTTTAACCTAGGCCATCATAATTTCATTAGATTTGTTTTCATCTACATTGACGCTTAAGTGATTGAAAATACAAGGAAGGACCTCTTGTAAGAGAGCATTCTTAATTTCATTTCACTAGGCCACCATTAGAACTTTAAATCCTTCTAGATCTATAGACATTAGATGAGTGCCTCTAAGTGTACTTCGTTAGGTTGATAAAGGAATTAAGAGCTTAACTTACCTTAGTAATTAAAGACCAAAAATTTTGGCGCCGTTGCTAGGGAGGTGCAACTAGAAAGATTTAGAAAGAAAAATCTAAAGAAAAACACTTAGAATCAACAAAACAACAAAAGCATAGATTTAAATTTAATTTTTAGTCATGTTTATTTATGTCTAGATTTAGGGATGAGAAAGGAAGATTCACAAAAAACCCCCAACTAACAACTAACCCACCATTAGGAGCAAAACCATTAGAAAGGATTGAGTACACAACACCAACTAGAAAAGTTACTGTGGAAAAACTTGAGGAAAAACAAAGATCAGGCCAAAGACTTACTCTCGTTGAAAGACAAATCCTACTAGCTCATGAGGCAAAGAAAAGATATATACTTGAGACTTCTACAGTAGGGAAACTAAAAGAGAGTAGTACAAGAATCCAACAGCCTATCTATGAACAAATTTTCCCTCAAGAACTAAATCAAGAAGAAGAGATAGAAACCTTAGACAAATCACAAATCACACTGGCTGAAGACGTAGGATCCAGAGGACCTACTATAGAACAACTAAGAGAGTATGAGAGACAAATGGAAGAAAGAAGAAGAAAAAGAGAGAATGAAGAAAAACAAGGACATGATGCTTTGTTTGGAGGATATCCAAATCCACTAGAGGTGGAGGAATCCACATTTAAATTTCCAATTCAAGATAGAGGAGAGTATATGGATGAGGAAATTAAAATGAAAAATATACTGCCATCTATACTACCAAACTTTTATGGTATGGCATCTGAAGAACCTGATTCATTTTTGTTTGAATTTGAAATAGGTTGTTGAACCTATGGATATACCGATGATGCACATAGACTTCAACTTTTTCCTCTGACATTAAAAGCAGCAACACTTAAGTGGTTCATGGCATTAAGTGAACATTCAGACACTGATTGGGATGACATGAGAAAAATCTTTTTGAAGAAGTATCAACTTTACTGTTGATCAAAAGATTCTAAAGATTACATCTTTAGAATGAATCAACAAGAAGATGAGACTTTAAGGAATACTTGGAAAGATTCTCATATAATCTACAAAAATCAAAACAAAGAACCATGTCTATTGATCTTATTTGGACAATATTTTCTAAGGGCATCCAGAATGAGTATCTAGATGACGTCAATATCATGGGTAAAGGGGAAATTTCTAATTTACCTTTTGTGGATATTGCTGCCTTGTGTCAAAAGTACTCTAGAAGTAGGGAAAGAAATGGAAAAAGAGCTATGACATCTAAGATCACTAAATCTGCTATAGGAAATATTACTAGAGCTGAACTTGGCATTCTATTTGAAGATTTCAAAACAGACCTTCTAAGTACTTTGGGGAATTAAATAGATATTTTGAAAACAAAGAAAAGACAAGGTGAACAAGAACAAGAGTTATCTATATTCTGCCTCAAATGCAGACGAAAACATTCTTTGAAAGAATGTTCTTTAGATAATGTGCAGATTTGTGGGTTTTGTACATAAAATCATGACACTAAGGATTGCACGAAGATGAAAATTTTGCAGAATTTTAATTTGGAAGCCAATACAGAAATGGAGAACATGTATTTCATGGGAGCTAGAGGCCATGGTAGCCAAGACCTCTAGGTATGTATCAAACTCCAAATTCAACAAATGATAACATGCCTGTTCAAAATTCTTGGAATGTTCCTATGCCTTGGTAGAATTGGTTTAATCAAAAACAAAAAAATTATCCACAACAAGGATGGAAAGGATATTCTTATCCTTGGTAGCTTACTAAAAAGAACCTCAATAATATTAACAACCATTTGCTCAGCCATATCCCCAACACTATCAGCGACAATATTCTTAGCCATATCCACAAAAATACCCTCAACAACCAGTTTCTTATCAACAACAGGATCCTCAACATACTTTATCTTCTCCTCCACAAATAAATTCACCACGGATACAATTACTATCCAACCAACCTCCTAAACCCACACAGCTACCAGCTCAACCCATAGCTAACCCAAATAACCGAATAGATAGACCAGCTTATAGCATAGATGAGGGACCATTGTACCCAATGTTGCCACTGCAAAACATTAAATTAAGGTCAGGTAAAACTCTGCAAAAAGAACCTCCACCTGTTCAAACACAGTCATAAAAAGAGAGTCAAAATGATGAACAAGAAAAACAAACACACAGCAAACAAAATGACCCAACACAAAATAATCTAGAACAGGGTCAACAAATCAAAACACTACGATCACCTCCATTTCTAGAACAATTACTTCAACCAAAATTACCCACACCATTGCCACAATTTGATGTTCTTGATGAATTGAGAAATTTGTATGTCAAAATGCCATTACTCTAGGCAATCAAGGATATTCCGATTGATACCAAAGCCATTAAGGGGCTATGTCTCAAAAAACCTACAAACAAAATATTTGATCCACAAACAATACATGTTATTGGAAATTTAGCTGGCTTGATGTCGAATGCCATTTCCATGGAAAAATATGTTGACCTAGGCATACCTACAGTCACAACAATTATCAACAAAATTTCAATTCCGAACACTTTGACTGATTTAGGAGCTGCCATAAACGTTATGACATTGGACACAATGAACATTTTGTAGCTAACAAATTTACAGACAACCCCGATTGTTTTGGAGTTAGCAGATTGCTCTAAAGTCATTCCTAAAGGGATACTGGAAGATATAATTGTTTCACTGGACTCTTGGGAGTATCCAGTTAATTTTTTAGTACTCCAGCCAAAATCAAACTTAGGAGGACATCCACTCAAACTTGGCAGACCATGGTTGGCAACTGTTGATGCATTCATTGGATGTAGGTCTGGTAACATTATCATTTGTAGAGGCAGGAAGAGAAAACAACTTACCTTGTACCCATCAGCACAAGCCCCAATAGTAACACAAAACTTATGGCTTGATGACAAGTACAATGATCATGAAGAAATATAATCTATTTTAAGCATCAATCAAATGTATGATATCAAGGAGAACAACAATGAAGTTTTAGTAGAAATGTTAATCTCCCAACCTAATGTTTCAGAAGAATTGAGAAATGAACAATACACTACTGCAGATCACATATTGGCGCAAAGCTTTCAAGAAACTTGTACTATGTACTCTCTGAAAACAATATTTGAGGAAATCTTTCCAATCGACTCCATTATGAACACACAAAGCAATACTATAGAAATTAGCCCAGGAAAAACATTAAACATTGGGTCATTTCTAGAAACATCTCAGGAAAAGAAATTGCTTGATTTTCTCACCAAATATGAAAATGCATTCACTTGAGACTACACTAACATGCAGGGAATTCACCCAGAAACTTGCACTCACCATATCTATATAGACACTAGTATTCAACCAGTGAGGTAGCCACAAAGACAGATGAACCCCATGCTCAAAGAGATTGTAAGAGATGAATTGCAGAAGTTACTAAAAGTAAAGTTCATTTACCCCATTTCTAACAGCCAATGGGTATCTCTGTTAGTAATAGTTCCCAAGAAAAATGGTAAGTGGCAAGTTTGTGCTAACTATCAAGAAATGAATAAGGCCACCCTTAAATACTATTTTCCACTGCCATTTATTGACCAAGTTTTGGATACATTAGCTAGAAAAATGTCATTTTCCTTTCTCGATGGTTTTATTGGCTACAACCAGATCAACATAGCATCAGAAGACCAAGACAAAATGACATTTACCTGTCCCTGGGGCACTTATTCTTACAATGTACTACCATTTGGCTTGTGTAATGCTCCAGCAACATTTCAAAGAGCAGTATTAGCAATTTTTGCTGATCTGGTCCATGAATGTGTAGAGGTATATATGGATGATTTTTTAGTATATGGTGATTCCTTTGACAATTCCTTGAAAAATCTAGAGAAAGTTTTACAACGATGTATAGAAAATTGGTCTTTAAGCAATGAAAAATGTTATATGATGATGAATGAGGAAATAGTCTTGGGAAATCATATTTCTCCTGAGGGAATCAAGGTAGACCAAACCAAAATACAAATTATTGTCAAATTGCCAATTCCAACAAATCAAAAAGATGTAAGAAGCTTTCTTAGTTATGCAAGTTATTATAGGAGATTTATTGAAAACTCTAGCAGGATAGCTTTGCCCTTGTTTAAATTTATTGCAAAAGATGTAACCTTCAATTGGAATGAGGCTAGTCAAAATGCTTTTGAGAAACTAAATGAGAAACTGAGCACTGCTCTAGTTTTAAGGGGACCTAATTGGACTTTACCTTTTCACATCTCAATTGATGCATCCGATACAACAGTAGGGGCTTCATTAGGACATAAAGAAGATGCTTTAACTTATGCCATTTACTTTATCAGTACAAATTCAACTCTTGCTGAACTCAACTACACAGTAACGGAAAAGGAAATGCTTGCAATTATACATGCGGTGAACAAATTTCGTCATTACATAACTGGATATGAAGTCCTACTTCACACTAACCACTCCGCCATTAGATACTTAATGAAAAAACCTATACTAATGGCATGATCACCAGATGGGTTACTCTTACTGCAGGAATTTAATCTCACCATACCAGGCAGACCAAGGAAAGAGAACCATGTAGCAGATTATTTTTCTAGACTACAAAATTCAAGTGAAGTTGTCCAAGTCGAAGATTCATTTATTGATGAACACTTGTTTGCAATTTTAGTGTTAACTCCATGGTATGCCGATTTAGCAAATTACTTGTCCACAATAAAAGTACCTCCATCTTTTAGTTCAAAGGAGAAGAAAAGGTTGATCAAACAAAGTGCAAGATATCCATGGGTTAATGGCGATTTGTTTTACACTGGTTATGATATGATCATTAGAAGATGCATTAGAGAGGATGAAATTATTGATATACTAACATGATGCCATGATCAACCTTGTGGTGGCCTTTTTGCAACTAAGAGGACAACACACAAAATTCTTAGCCTTGGCTGCTATTGGCCATCAATTTTCAAAGATTCAAAGATGTAAGAAGTTGTGACAGCTGGCAACACATGGGCAGACCAACCACCTCCGATGACATGCCACTACAGCCACAAGTACATCTAGAGCCATTTGAAAAATGGGCTATCGACTTTGTTGGACCCATCAATCCACCATCCAAAGGTAAGAAGTACATTATTGTATGTATCGATTATGTGACTAATGGGCTGAAACAAAGGCACTTGCAAGGGCAACTAAACAAATAGTATTCAATTTTCTTTTTGAGTAAATCTTTGTTAGATATGGAGTACCTAGAGAGATAGTAACTAACCAAGGGACTCAATTCACATCAATACTAGTTCAAGAAATTGTTGACAAGTACAAAATCAAGAATAGACGGAGTACACCCTACCATCCATAGGCCAATGGCCAAGTGGAATCTACAAACACGACCCTAGAAGGGATTATGACAAAAGTAGTGGCGACAAACATGAAAGATTGTGCAGATAAGCCCAATGAAACACTCTGGGCATATATAATCACCTGGAAAAACATAACAAGGTTTACACCCTATCAACTAGTGTATGGAAAAGAAGTCATGCTACCAATAGAATTTCAAATACTTACATATGAGATGGCTGCAGACTTAGGAATATATCTCTCTGAAGCTTGGCAAGAAAGAATCATGAAATTGAATCAGCTGGATAAGATGAGACAATAGGCAGTGCAAAGGACAACAATGATACAACAACAAAGGAGACAATGACATGATAAGCTAATTAAGAAGAAATAATTTCAAGTTGGTGACTAGGAATTACTCTTTGACTCAAAATTCAAAGATTACAAGGCCAAATTTACAACCCATTGGATGGGCCCATATGAAATCATTGAATTCTTTGAGAATGGACCAGTCAAACTCACTACAATTGACCAACAAGGACAAACATATCTATTGAATGGACACAAGGTAAAGATCTATCATAAGCCTGTCAGAAAAGAAGATTTCATGAAGAAAGTATCATAGCAAAAGGAGGTACAAATAGTAAAGTAGTTAGTTGTAATATCTAAGCCTTAATCAGTTTTTTTTCCCACATTAAAATTTAAAAAAAAAAAAGAAGAAGAAGAAGAAAGAAATAATAAAAAAAACTAAAAAAAACATAATAATGTTTAGATATCAAAACAAGATATGGCATAGTTTAAACATGAATTCTTATGAGAAAACCAAGAAATTAGCTTGTAAGAATTCATTTTTCTTTAACTTGAATTTCAAAATAAAAGGATTCTCAAAGAAACTGACTTGAGGACAAGTCAAATCATCAGTAGGGGAGAAGAAAGTCTAAACATGTTCATGTGTTTCCATCTCCCTAAGTTCATCTCCAGCAGAAAAAGAGATTTGTCTTTACATTTTTTTAATGGATTCTCAATAAGAAATGATTGTTGTTCAATTTTTTTTTTTAAAGGATTTGATGAAACTTTAAACATATCTCAGAAAGAGACCTGTTATCTACAACTTTTTAGTTTTCAGAAAGGGACTTGTTATCTACAAATTCTCATTTTCAGAGAAGGGACCTGTTCTATGCACAATATCAGAATGGGACCTGTATAAAAGAATATTTCACCTGCAAAGAAGAAGAATACACCTAAAAAGAAGAAGATTGCAAAGAAGCAAACTATATTGCACCTAAGGAAAAGAGACTACACCTAAGAAAGAAATGGACACCATTACATTCTGCTATGCCTGAACATATCAAGCAACAAAAGCTAGCTTCCAAACAAAGAAATATCAGAGGGCCATAAAAATTTTCATTTTAATAATTTTAATTTCTTTTATTAATTCCGAGTTTTAATTAGTGGTTTATGATGTTAATTGATTCTATGTTCTAATATCTATCCTATCCTATATCATACATGCCCATTTTTATATCCTATAGGAGTCATTCCTACTCTTAGCTGATCCTATATCATACATGCCCATTTTTGTATCCTGTAGGAGACATTCCTACTCTTAAAAATTAGATCTTTGATCCTATACATACATTTCTAATTACATTAGTCCTATTTTCTATCCTGTACATATCCCTAAACTTGACTTTTAAAGCATATCTTGTATCCTGCACATACATTTCTAATTCAACATTCAACCTACAGTCGTCAGTACCAACAGACCTACTCAAACTAAGCACGCAAACTTAGAACCAATGAAGTCAACAACTACAAGATTAGCAGCTATCAATCAGAAGCCACATATTTGAATTTTGGAAAAAGGGGATCAAGTCACGAAGATGAAATATTTATAAATTTTTATGGTTTTAAACCTAAAAATAAATAAATCTAGATCATAAAATATTTGATAAACAAAGGTATGTTGTCATAATAAGGATTAACAACTAGTTCATAGAAATCATAATGACTCGATGCCCTCACGATTTGAAAGTGCCATAATAATCCATAGCTCTCACGATTTTAGCAAAGGGCTTGCACCATACCCAATTTCATCATTCAAAGACTGCTGCCAGGACTGCTCAGGACGTCGTTAAAAATTCTTGCGTAAGGAACTGAAAGATTATCATTAAAATGTATGCTACGTGAAGGGACTGAGGGTTCATTGCATAATCAAGTAATGAATGGAGGCAGTAATGTTCATTATGAATGAAACCACTGTGTTAAGAACAAGGAAGTAAACATTGTATTTCTCACAGAGTATAGGTAGAAGTCCGAACCTGTAAAGAATGTTGCAAATTTCTCCTAGTGACTGGTAAGAGTTGTTTAACATTCTGAAGATTAGAAAGAAATCATCTCTGAAATACGTAGGGGTATAGTGTTACGAGTATGTTGACAATAACAATTTCAACATACGAGTAAGAGGGCGACGACATAGGGGAGATTCCGCAGAACTAGTTGAAGGGCATTTCAATTTAATTGACAGCGTCCTCCACTAAAGTAGATACATGCATAACACTCAGGCTCAGGAAGTTTTCTTATTGAAACTATGGTGATTTATTTTTTTTATAGCATAAGGGAAATGCAGTAAATTTTTAGAAAACTATGGTGATTTTTTTTTTTTAGAACTGTAAATTCTTCTTACAGCACAGGGTAACCGGAGGTACAAAACTTTTCTCATGGAAAACCGAACAAAGCCACAACAATTTGACCCTTCTAAATACCATAAGGACTGCATAGACATTTTTAGGGCAAAACAATGGCTGACATTCTTAGAAAAAATCAATGGGCACAATGAGCTAACAACAAGGGAATTTTCCTCTTCATTCACTAGAGAGAGGGCCATTGTAGGAAACTTGTCTTTTAGGGTCTCAAAAGACACAATTGCTTAAGCAATAGGCATAAGCCCAAAAGGGGAGAATTATTTTAAAACCAAGCAGTCCAAGGAGAAAACATGGACACTTTTCATATCCAGGACAAGGGTATCATCAGTTGACTGGAAATCAGGGATTCCTAGGAGTTGGCTAATTTATCCATCGGATGAAACAATTTATGTCATTCAAAAGTTTATAACCTATGAGGGAAGATACAACATTGTATTTCTTTATCATATCAAATTGTTAATGCATCTAAGACGAGACTGCATTATAAGCTTGCCTTATTTTCTTTTGCAAATATTGACTAAGATGTCTAAGACCATACAAAAAAAAAGGAAAAACAAGGATAGGAGCCTATACCATTTTTGTTTGGTAAAAATGTTGATTGAATTTGAACTGCAAAAGATAAGTGTGACATGGAAGAAATTCTTGGTGATTAATGAGTTTATGGCAGATGAGGAGCAAGCAAAGCAGCGGAATTCATAGGAAGAACAACATAATTTAAAGGAAGGGCAGCAACATGCAGAACTATTTATTGATGTAGATGCTACAGAGGAAGACTTTTCAGAGTACAGACTAAGTAACTCGGTTCCATTTAGCAGCAGTATCAAAACAAGGAGGATGGTAAGAGAGGAGGATGAGAGGGTTGAAGAGGATAAAATTTTCTCCACTTGCACAAGAATGTCCAGAAAGACTAAGTTTGGTTAGAAAGGGAAAACGGTGGAGGAAGATGATATTCTACAATAGCCACAGTATGACTACATACAAGGATTGGAAAGTAAAGACATGGAAAAGGAACAACAAGAACAAAAATTATTAGGTAAAAAGAAAAGAAAATTGGAAAGGAAAGTTGAGAAATACAGTAGCATCTTATGGAATCAAAAGTTTTGGAAAGAGTGGTGAAAAGATAAAATGAAACACACAAAATACAAAGCAAGAAGTTTCAAAATGAGAATGAAAAATTGAAAAAGAAGGTTAAAAAACTCACATCCTATTAAATGCAAATACGTAGGAAGGCCTATAAACTTTACAAGCAAAAGAAGGAAATTAAAACCAAGTATCAAATCTTGAAGATAGAGTATGAATCTCAAATGAACATCAACGCTTTACTTCAGGAAACAGAGGTAGAAGCAGAGGCAGAAGGCAAAATTTGACAGGTTAGAATTCATTTGCATGAGGGCATGCAAAATCCTGAGTTTGGGGGAATGTTGGTATCAAATTATGGCTGTCCATTCCACTTAAAAATCCTCTTTTGATTATGATTTTTTTTAGCATCTAACCTTCATATTCCAGCTATAATCCTTAGAAACTAAATGATATGATGTAATTATTATTATTATTTTTAGCTTGAAATTAATTTTTGAAATTATTGTGTTAAAAATGACATTTTTCAGAGAATTACAAGAAATTGTAACTTCCTATAATTGCTCCATTGTTTGACATGTTGCATAGCAGGTGGGTGAATTTGAAGATTGTGGGCATGAAGAAAAATGTACATGGATGGTGGATCACCTATCCACTTTCATTTTTGAAGAAAATAGGTGTCCGGTCAACACTGGTCAAACCCAACCACTTCATCAGAATTTTCAGATTTTGTGAAGAAAATAATTTCTATTTTGAGAGTTCTTGCATAAATGAAGGAACTGATTCAATTTCAACCTTCTGGGATGTAATTAATATAATTATGTTATGATATATGGATGAGGAATAACTTCTTTTGTTAGAGAATTTGTGATAAATAATCTAGGAGGAGAAACTATGTTGCTACTAGATTTTAGACATATGCAAGTACAGTTTGTGCATTTTTAATTTCCAGATTTAATACAGACTTCACTATCGAGTTTATGCCTCAAGATCCAATAGTCATATTCTTCTGAATCATTTTTTAGTGTGCTTGTGAAGTGTTGAAGGGTCCTCATCACTACACTAGTGCACTTTGTCATGAAGTTTCTTTACTAGTTGCATAAATAGATTTAAAATTTCAGAGGTTATTTTTATGTTTTGTAAGGAAGGTTATGTGATTGAATTTATTGATTGGAAAGGATTAGCATTCATTGTGAAAAGAACCTTGTGAAAGGACTCAACCAATACTAACCTTGAATATTGATATATATATATATGCTTGTTGTTGTATAACTTCGATATCTGCTTATTGGCTTTAATTTCATAGATAGTTTATGATTTGATTTCCAAGTGATTCAGATTTGTAATTGTTAAATTCAATTTGCAATTAGATAAGTGATTCTTGTAAGGGATTCAACTTTCATTGGTTTGCAACGTTACTTATATTATTTGTTGCTTGGATTAGTAAGGAGTTGAAATTGCTTTGAATTGTTATGATCTGAGGATTAGAAAGGATTCTTTTGAGCGAGATTCCTGTAAGGGAATGATAGGAGTTTAAACCAATCATTAATACTTTGTTTTGTTACCTAGGCAATCATAATTTCATTAGATTTTTTTTCATCTAGATTGATGCTTGAGTGGTTGAAAAGACAAGGAAGGACCTCTTGTAAGAGAGCACTGTTAATTTCATTTCACTAGGTTATCATTAGAACCTTAAATCCTTTTAGATCTATATACATTGGATGAGTGCCTCTAAGTGTACTTTCTCAGGTTGATAAAGGAATTAAGAGCTTAACTTACCTTAGTAAGTAAATACCAAACACCCACTGAAGAAGTATGTACAATCATGTGAAGTGAACCTTCTAATGTAAAAAATCTAGCAGATGGCTACTCACTGAAATTTTTCTCACTTTCCCCGAGCAGGGAGAACAATGTACATGTAGGAAACTCACAATAACAACTGAAACCATGACTTATGATAACAAACCATACAACATTCATCTTATCCAATGGTTGCAAAAGAATGGCAAAGGGATCTTGAAAATCCTAAAGCACTACCTTGTCTTGAGATCCAGCAGTAAAAATACAAGTAATCCCTTCATTCTAATATGAAAGAACAGTTGGTTCCTAATTGATAAGAAGGCTCAGAGAAGTATAAGCTTCTCCTATCTGAGTGTTGGCTGTAAATTCCTCGAGCATGAAAAATTCTGAATCGATTTCTAGCATAATGTCTCTCTCAATCTCATACTCCTCAATTTCATAGTCTAAGTCATTCTTAAATAGAAAAATTTCTTCAAGATTATCAAACATGATAGACCTATCATCTTCATGAAAGAAAACAATATATGTTCGTTGATCTATAAATCTATTTTCAAGGTTGTCCTCATTTTCAAAAATGGAAAAAGCTTCACTAACACCTTCTTGATGATGTGAACACTACAACCCTGCATTAGCTTGGGTTGTAACATGACCTTTCAGGAGTTGATCTATCTCATCTTTAGATAGAGGAGATAGTACTTTTTGTTTTCTTTAGCTAAAACAATAATTGTCTTCTTTCCCTCCTAAAGTTTGACAAGGATGTTGAATATCTTCATTAATTTCAAGCAAAGGAGTATATATATTTTCATCAGATTGCTGATTCATTTCATGTGATTCTTGTTGACTATCAAGATGAAAAATTCCTTCATCTTCAAGCAAAGAGGAATCTAGTGTATGTTGAATATGATCTTGTGTATCGTAGTGACTAGATTTTTGAGATTGTTGTTGAAGGGAAAAATCAGAGAAGGCTTCAATGATTTCTTCATCATCATAATCTGAATCTAGATCTGAAACATCCAACTTGACTTTATCACAATCTGAAATTGGAACTTGATTTTCCTACATACACTCTTCTGCTATGAGTAGATCTTAAATAAGACCATGTCTTCCATCATTTTCAATTGTACTAATATCTTGACCGTGCTGCAAATTTTCCTGAGCATCTTGATAAGTATCCACTAAGCTCTCTTTATGTTGCTGAAATGGATTTTCATATAGGGCTTCCATGACATCATCATCCATGAAGTCATCATCTTCATAAACTTTCTCAAGATTTTCAATAAAACTATAAACATGTTTACAACAGTTCTGAACTAATACAAAGGATGGTTAAGATTCCTTATACCATTCAAAGAACATGGTATGAAAATCCTTTAAATAATAAATACAAGAAGGAAGAAAACTTTCATACCAAGCTCGAGCTTCACCTTCCGAATTGGTCATGAATATCTTCATCAAGCACTCTTCAAGAAAATCAACCTTCAACTTCCGAGTATACATGTGAAATCTAACCAGATGTAAAGCAACATCATTCCTATCATCATATTTACACATAGGCAAATTCCTTTGCCAATCTACCTTAGGAATTTTATTTGGGAAACTTGGGATGTGATCTCGGCTCATGGGAGCATACCTTTGAGCAAACGAATCCATTTTGATAATAATGAATTCACCAACAAATTCTTTAGGCTACTGGTTTTGGAAGCATGGAGTTTCCATAAAAATTTTGAACCTTGGGATTTTTCAACACTAGAGTCGATAGGTGAATGATTTCAGCTTTCCTGTGTGTGATTGTTATCCACCATCAACAATCATATCTACATTTGAACTTTGATGATATTTCCCAGGGAATACGAAACCTTTTGCTCGTTCCTCAGTATGGTTGCCACTATGTTATCACCTGGATTGAACCTCAAGCTAAAGGAAGGCAATGCAACGGTAACCAAAAACCATGCTTAGCCAAGTATTTAGCCCCACTAGGACAGGAGAGGGCTCTCTCCACAAGGATCTCAGCCAAATTGACTGGATCTAGAAAATAATATTAGGCTAGGTATAGTAGCACAAGGTGTGATTTGATTTTGAAGGGTTTTGCTAGATCAGGAGGAGCCAAACAATTAGGGCAAGGAAATTAGGTCAAAATTGCAGGGTTTTGATGGGGCAAGGTAGGCACAAGGCTCAAAATTCTAGGGTTTGATGGGTGAGTTGATTCAAGACAGCTGAGGAGCTAGAAAGTGCATGTGAGCAACATGGATTCTTCCTAAACTAAAGAAAACATTATTTGTGAGTATTTTCCCAAAACGGAGAATAAATATTATAGGTTCTACCTATCAACTTGAAAAAACCCCCCATCCAAAAACTAACCTACCACCAGGAGCAGACCCTTTAGGAAAACTTGAACACACAACACCAGCTGAGGAAATCACCATACAAAAATTAGAGGATAAACACAAATCAGGCCAAAGACTTACACTTATTGAGAGACAAATCCTATTGGCACACGAATCAGAGAAGAAACATCTCCCTGAATCTTCTACAAAAAGAGAAACTAGAAAAATAACTCAACAATCTCTAGAACAACTCTTTGGAACAAGTGACACTGAACAAGCAATTAAATCACCAGAGGAATCTATAAAAATGGTTGCGGAAGGAGGTGGATCAGCAAGACGACCCACTCCTGAACAACAACAAGATCAAAGAGAGGAGGAAGAGTCAACCTTTAAATTTCCTATTCACGAACCAGAAGACAATCATGATGAGGAAATAAAAATGAAAAACATACCTCCTTCTGTGTTACCAAACTTTTATGGCATGGCTTCATAAGATCCAGATTCTTTCTTGTTTGAGTTTGACATTGTATGTCGAACATATGGTTACACAAATGATGCCCATAGGCTTAGACTCTTCCCAGCAACATTAAAAGCATCAGCACTAAGATGGTTCATGGGACTTGGTGAGC
>APFE031636822.1:0-10671 GCA_000404065.3 Pinus taeda
ATAATCCATATTGAAAGATATACTCTCTTATTTGGATGGTTGTGCTAAGGTTGTTGATTTAAAAGGTTTTTTAGTCACCTAATGAGTGTTAGAATTGATTTTAACAATCCCTGGCATACTCTTCGATTGCTTCTCTATTGAATACTTTGAATTTGAATTTTGAGAGACGTATTTGAGAGGAAATATAATTATCAGCATTACCTTCTTCTTATCTTCTAAAGTGGTTTCATCCAATGGACCTTTACTCCTCAGATTGTAAGTCTTAGGAGGGTTTGCAGGAGGAGTCTCTCCAAATAAAGCTTCCCCAAGCAACAAAGACTCACCATCTCTGATAACTTCAAGTGTTATAAAATTATATATTATAGAGAAATGGAACACATAAAATATTACAGAAACACAAACACATAAGACATATAAGACAAGAGAGACACATATATACGGGGCTCACCCAATTCGGGCTACATACTTGGAGAAGCAACTAGTCCTTCCTTTATATTATCTAGCAAAATGAAGAAATACAACATACAGTAGATCCGCTATAATTTCCTCTTCACTCTCACATAATATCCTCTCTTTCTAACTTAGAATACTAATACACAACTACAATACAAATCCCTCATATAAATAGCGGGTTGCCTTCTAGGGAAAAAAACCCTATATTAAACATAAATTCTACCTTCATATCATCTCGCTAATGAACAACCTAGATTGACTATGAAATTACAATATTTTACAAGGAAATTTTACATCTATTTTTAGCTTAAGGGGTGCTACCCCCGAACCCCCACCAGTGGGACCTCATAAAATCATCATCACTACCCCTGGACCCCCCCGATGGCGATTAAACGTGATATGTTCCCACCTCATTATGAATTGGAGTCCAACACGGTGATATCTTTGAATAAATAAGATAATCAGGTTCCACACCCAATATCAAGTGCCATTATAGAGGAACTATCATTATCCTAAGGAGGGGAGGACTCTTCTTCATCTTTTGATTGATAGTCTTGGTCTTCAATTCTCTAGTCATTTACCACTTTATTCACCATTGTGGTCATATTGTGGAGCCATTACAGACATGTTTTATCAAAGTGAGTAGCTTCGTGGAAAGTGAAATAGTTTTTCATGCCTAATTATTCAACATTACGATTCGTGTTCAAGTTTTGTATTGATTTGTTTGGGTGATTTCTACCCTTCTTATAAAAAGGCTTAAAATATTTTCTACTAGAAGAGAGTTCACTTCTCTTTCTTTTCAAATAAGACACCTCATTAGTTAACTGCTTGAGATATTTTACTAGACCTTCATAATCAAAGGCATCTTTATCATTACACTTACTAGAGGAAGCTTGAGATTTACTACCAATAATCCTGGGTTCATCTTGGACCTCATGTGCTCCTATAGAGATCATGTCCTTTTCAACAATCATGGTTTCAGCAAAATTCTCAACCAGTGTACTCTTCATTGTCTTGTTCATGAACATCAGAATGTTATGAGACAATGATGAGGTGTAGTAGTCAATGGGGACTAAATCATGGGGTGACACATTGTTAGGGAACTTGTTTAGCATATCCATGAAGCACTAATTAAAGTCCTTAACTCTTTCTTTTTCCCCGTATTTAGTGAGCTCAACTCTTTACGAATCATAGTAGGTGTATTTTGTTCCATAAAATTTTCTAGGGATGACTTTATGAACTCATCCCAAGTTCAATATATGTTATAGGAAGATAATGATATCATGCAATAGTTTTATTCCTGAAGGTGTATGGGAACAATATACACACGATTCCCTCATCTTGCACACTCATCATCCTTAGTGAAATAAATTAATGTGGTCTTCTATGGAAATGATTTAACTGGTTCATACTTAGTGAGATTTTTTTTTTGGGATGGTGAGGTAAGTCATGAAGAATACCCAACATATCAAGAGTGGACTCTTCCATCTAGGCTACATGTTGTGATTGATTTTCATCTATGTTGATGTTTTATTCGTCACTCTATGAATAAAAACCTGAGCCTTTGTTATCATTCAATAAATTCTATTGATTCCTTAAATTATCTTCACCCTGGTCCATCAACGTGTTTATCATTCTGGAAAGGTCCTTGATTTCACCTTCCAAATGTCTCCCTTAAAGTATCTCACCCTTAGTGTTCTCCCTATCAACGTGGATTTCAATTCCCTCTAGTCTATTTCCTTTTGTAATGTCTACTAAGTAATATAAATAACATTAACCAACTCTTGAACTATACTTACTAACACTCCTTGATGAGTTTTTTGTAGTTGGGTTACAAACTTATTTGGTAGGAAAAATGTAACAAGAAGAATTCCAAGGCTTCTAGTAAATTGCAGGTAATATGGTGAAGGGCTCTTAACAAATTGTAAGTGAATTTGTATACTGGTTGAGAACTATGCAGTGGGGAATCAACTTTACGAGTTTCCCAGGTAGGAGGAGAAACTGAATGGGAATAAGGTTGGTTACTTTCTTGTTCATAAGTGTAAGGTAGAAATTGAAGATTTACACTAGCCATACAGTTACCACACTCCTTCTAGTTCCAAATCTGTTGATGAGCTATATTTTACCACCAAAAGTTAAGGGATATCCACAGTGGAAAACCCCAACTCGACTCTACAACATTTGGGATAGGAGTTCCATCTGGTATGTGTGCTTGGCTTCCACCATGTTTCCTAGAGATTCAATTTGCTTGGGATGAACAACAACTATTAAACAACAAATGGAGCTTTTGACAAACACAAGTTAGGAAGATTTATGGAAACTTAACATATGAGATGTTGTGAACATAACAATAACTAAATAACATGACATGAATCTTAAAAGAAGAAATTTTAGGAAGACTTCAATTAAAACACATGTATAAAGGGAAAGATTCATTTATTGACTATGAATCAGTTAGTAATCGAAAAAAACATTAAGGTATTAAAAGATATTTTCTTAAATGAAAAAATTAGTTTTTTAATGTAATCACATAGAAAAATATATATATATACCATCAAATCACAAAAACAAGACTCTTGCAATTCTCAACAACACGTATGGAATTGTGTGCCTGATCTCAAAGAGCTTCTAACTTTAAGTTGAAATATTCACAACACCATCATTTGAAATTCCGATGAAATCCATTAGTGGAGATACAAAGCCACCACTTGAATAATCAAAAGATATATTATCTCTCAAACAATATGCATTAGTCAAGTCCAAAATTGAATGTCATTTACATGTATCTAAGAGGGTTTATTTATAGAAGGTAGAGTGAATTTTAACCTACCATGACCTTTAACCTACCCTCATGAGTCTTCAACTTCCACATGAATTTTCATATTTCATATGGCTATCTACTCTAAATCCTAATTTAATTTTAGCAAAATACAAATTACATCAAAATTGAAGAAACAAAGCATTGCTAATCAGCTGGCCTGGTGATGGAAAGTTCTAGAGCTTATATATGTAGATCACAAACCAAGTATGCTAGCCAAATTTCGTATTCACCTGCAACTATTAGGATCCTGTGTTGTAGCTCATATCCACGCCTTGTGAGGTATTCTAATGCATTTCATGAAAATGTAGGATTTTTTACTTGTGTCTAGTTCAACAACAATGTGAGATTTGCGTGAAGCTTCATGGGTTCAACCAAATTTTGTGTGATCACTTCTTTTGTAGCCTTTAAATTGTCTCTTGTAGAGGCTTGTTTGATAGGATCTAGAATTGCTTTAATCTCTTGCTTGACTTCTTCTTTCAATCATGTTTCACCTAATGCACCACTGAAACTTATCTTGTGTACCTTGAGAAGATATTCTAGCACATTATATAATTTATTATAGGAGGTCATTACCTTACCTAACTCTGTGCTAAACTTTTCATGTGATTGCATCTTCATCTTCACATCAACTTTACCCTTGTTTTCTTTTATCCAATTTTTCCTTGGGAGTTATTCGAGTGCATTTGAATACTTGATGGTCCATTCGTATACGAGATTGACTATTGAGGAGGCTATCTTAATAAAATTTCGTCTGTCTTTTGACTCACTTTGAATGTTAAGAAATGGACGCATAACATATTGTAGATTGAACATCTCATTATAAACTAGATCCATTTCTTCTTCTAATATATTAACTTCTTCTAGAACGGATGTCTAGAAATCCTCACTCTCATCTCATCCTATAGCTATACAATATTATGTTGAGAAGTAGTTAACTTTTCTTTCAATTCTTCAACCTTTGTTAGGTGCCTATAGTAATAGTGATTCCCCCATTAATATTGTCATTGTATCCCTTATCACTATTGTTATGCCCCTATTGTCTCCATATTGTTATTATTGTGTCCCACAAAATCACACTATTGTTATTGTTTTGCCCTTATATCATTATTTTTATGTCAGCTTTGATTATATTGTGACACCTTAGACTCCTATATATAGAAAGGAGGCTTTGTCATTTGCATCATCCAATAATTGTTCATTTGTGTAATGTAAATGAGTTTTCTCCCTCAGAGAGGATGATTTTGAAGTCATTGATCTATATTTTCTATATTTTTGTGAGTTGGTTTCTTAACATTTGGTATCAGAGCTTTGGATTCTAGGGTTTTGCTGCTCCAAACAGGGCATTACGGAATTTTAACTATAACCTTTTTTTCTACGACATTTCAAAAGATGGAATTAAAACCCATTTGAGCCTAAATATTGTTGAACATTGGGTCTGAATTATAGACCTTTCCTCACGATATTTTCAGAGATATGATGAAAGGAAGTTATGGTTTTTGCATGCTCCTGAATTACATCCCAAATAGGTGACCGTGGAAAAAGTGTCATAACTTTCTCTCTGAGAATCAGATTGTGATTTCGTAAGAATTTACAAAAATAGGAAGAATTTAGATTTCTAGATTTTGTTTCGAGATCCAAAGGTTGAAACAATGACACATGGTGCTTCGTACAAGTTCGATCTACTAAAAAAGTATATAATCAGGTCATATTGGGAGATTGGGCATAACTCTTTCTTGGAGAATGCAATTTCGATCATACTGGTGGAATTGGAAAGAGCAGTCAGAGGGCTACCGCAAGACTAAAATTCAGAGCTTAGATATTCCCAATTACAGAAATAAAATAAATTCAATATCGAGCTCCTATCAAGCGAAAAAAGGTGTGTAGTCTTTTTTAAATTTTGCATATGTTTTGGTTGAAAATTTAGTTTGAAGTGATTCAAAGGGCGCAATGAAGCATAATTATCATAAATTGATGCCCCGAAGAAATAAAATGGAAACACCTAGTAAGCAACCTGAAAGCTCTAGCATGACTAATGAAGAAGAGGAAGAAATGCAACATGACATATCAAAATTACAAGACCAAGTGAAACAAATTTCACTCTCACAAAAGGTAACAGAAGCTACGATGGATGGTTTAAAGAAAGGTGTGGAAGCTCAGATGGCTGGCGTGGAAGCTACTATGGATGGAATGGAAGCTAATATGAATGGTGTGGATGCTAAGATGGATGTTATAGAAGAAAAATGTAATGGCAACATTGAAGATTTGAAGATAGATTTGACAAAGTTGCTACAATAAATGCTTACTAATGGCGAAATGGTAGTAAACAAAACTCATGATGAGAAGAAAATAAATGTGAATCATGATTTCATAGACTTTAACATTGGATTTAAGACTCACCATGTTTCAAATATCGATATGAGGAAGTTTGATGGCAAGGATCCTGTAACATGGATACTACAGATGGAGCAATATTTCGATATCCATAATGTGCAAAACACACAAATGGTATGCATTGGAACTTTATATTTGGAACCAAATCAATTTGTATGGTATCGATGCCTTTGCTCTTGTAAACAAATTGTCACTTGGGCAATTTTTACGGAAGAAATGATAGTAGAACTACAACATTTTCAGTCTTATCTCTCAGACCTCTCATTATGTTAACAATATCATGAACTCTAAGGAAGAAAGTTGGAGTTCTTTCATCATCATGCATTCTAATATATTCATATTGAATTTTTATTTAGTGAAGTTTAACATTTTTTACCTTAGCATTGCCTTCATAGCTTTGGAAAAGTTTTTTCCTAAGATAGCACTAACTTCCTTTGCATTATTATCAAACTTTTTCTTTCTTGCTTCGTTTATGGGTATGGAGGTTGGATATTGATATCTTGCTTCAACATCCCCCCTACATTAGCTCCCAATGATTGTAAATAATATCTCATCCTAGCCTTCCAAAACATAAAGTTAGTTCCATTAAACAAAGGTGGCTTTGTTGAAAATACTCCCATTTCTCTCCTCTTGTTATATCTCCCATTAACCGATCAAGATTCTTCTAAGCGACCCTACTCTAATATTAAATGTTTGAAATACTAAGGCGGGAAGGGGGTGAATTAGTGTTTTGTTCCCAATTAAGTTGTACTTAATTTATGCATTCATTTCAATTCACCTAATCAATTACTTCATTATCCAATCACAATGTTATATCTCCTTCAAAGAACCATAAGCAACATTACAATTAATACCGTGAAAATTAAATCATATTAACACATCAACACAACTGGACATTGAGAATTTTGGAGGAAACCCAATGTGGGAGAAAGCTAGCGTTCTTGTCATTCTATCTTCTTCTATTATTATAATGAAAAATCATTCGTTATATCATTATCTTGTATTGCTGAGAAGGCTTGTCAGTATGCAGGCTAATACCTGCAAGAGGCTACAACCTCCATTCGTGTACCAGCTCCTACTAGATGGAGGATCCTATATTATCACTGAAGGCTCCAACTCCTAGCACTTCGTGGATTGTGTTTCATAATGTTTCATACAAGACCAACCTACCAACCATCAAACAACATGTAGGCAACCTTTCATCTATTTTAAAATTCGACCCACACCAACAATAAACCCAAACCAAACTTTAACTGAGCCACTAAAGATATTGAATCATTGAAATACCGTAAACCAACAAAATCACTAAAACACTAAGTCAACGACTCAATCAATTCCAATCATGCCAATAATTGAAGCAAGACAATATCGCAATCAAATTAATAGTCAAACAATTTATGCACCAATACTGAAAACACAAATACTATCAAACCATATAAAGAAGGAACATATATGTCATTGTCAAAATTTGTTTTTTCAAGCCATATAGTCAAGTCCCGAATCCTTATACTCAACAACCCATTAGCATTGTGAATACCCAACTCATCAAATCATATCCTTGCAACTTTTTCCATGAAAACCAAATGTTATCAATCAAATAACAAATCAATCTCATAAGTCTAAAAGAGGAGAATATGAAGCATCAATCATCAACAAGCCATACTAGTGATCCACCATACTAAAGAGAAACTATGGCATGAGTTCCTAGATTCATATTTGCCATGTTATAGATAATAATAAGTGTTAAACCATACTCTGCATTAATATAACCTTGTGCGACAAAATTTAATGAGTAAAACACTCACAATACCTAAATTTATAACAAAAAGATGTTTTCTTCCAGTGATATAACCCCAAATCAATGCAAGTCCCCGTAATATAAGCCCAAAATTATTAAAAAACATATTCCCTAATATTAAAACTCAACCCTTTTCACAACAGTGGCTTTTCTCATAAGTCCCAAAGGCTTTCTCTAACCTTATTGATATAATAATTGTTTGTGTATTATATATTATATAATAAAATATATTTAATATAATAATATATATATAGTATAATATTGGCCACCTCATTATAATTCCTTTGCACGTAAGCCCAGTCATTGTAGGCCGATGCATCACAAGAGTAATTTAATTACAATCTTCTGGTTGTAAGCCATCTAAGTGAGACCCACCTTTAATGGTTGTTGCCACATGATCTCATGCACATGAGCCTAATTTAATGGATAACCGAACTTAAGAGAACATTCGGTATTATAATCCTCTGGGATCGTCCACTCTAAATTCATGCTTGGTTAATGCCACATGAGTTTGTTGTTATATACCGACATGATGCAAAGTTAACTTAATAAAACCCTCTTGGTAGAAGCCTCCAGGCAGGGCCCACCTTTAGCATGTGATCATGTTTGGTGCAATCTTTACCGTTACCACCTTTACCATGTCCTTTTTAAAATGTCATTGTTACTCATACTACCTGAGCCCACTTGTTATAGCGTGGTGTAATGGGAAAAAGGATTTATAAAATCCATTGGGGTAAAACCTCCGGACGATACCTGCCTTAATTCCTTCATTGAATGCTTCTGGCCTGCTCACTCTATTCTGATGTTATGAGAAAGATTTTTACGAAAACCACCAGGGTAGATCCTCTAAGCGAAACACAATCCTTAATAAATCTTCTTGCTTTTTCTCTGTCCAATAGTAGTGACAACCCGTGTGCTCTCCCTTATAAGAACTTTTCCTGTGCACCCTTTCGGCCCCCTTCTCATGACATTGCTCCATTTTAAAATATATACAAAAGGATGTAAGGGATTTTAGAAGAACTGGTTATTGAAAAGAAACTTTCTCTCTCTTTAAACTTTAAATTTAAGTTTAAGTTTAAGCCTAACAAGCACTTCAACATTATCAGATTAATCATAAAGTAAGAATTACTTTTCAAGAGTTTATGTGAAGTTTTTGTAAAGTCAATCTTAATTTCCATAAAAACCAACACATAATCATAATGCTAATAAAAATATATAATGATAGATATTAAACTATAATGATATTCATAGTTGGGGAAAAGTGTAATAAAATGTCTAATTAAAATCTTAAGTTAAATGTTTAGATTTTTAGTTTAATATTTTGGTTTTTGTGCGAGGATAAAAAAAAACTATTAATTACTATATTCCTTGATGCGTTATAACAATTACTAATAATTAACTTATTTAAATACAATGATAAGGGAAGAGAAATGAGTGCATGATGGATGAAAAGAAAATCCAAATAAAGTTTGTAATGGTGAATTTGGTCACTTGCCAAGATGACGCCTCTCCATAGATGAAGCATTTTGAAGATATATCTTAGAGCAATTAGGTTTATAAAATAATTAAGTTAATTTAAATATGTTAAATTTAATTTAACATATTAGGTAGCTGATGTATGATTCCCATCGAACAATTGGTTATCTTATTCAATCCACTTTATAGATACATGGCATCGGCTTGCCTATAGTTGTATTTTAAATGTTGCAGGGATAAACATGGATTCTTTTGATTGTAATTTGATGTGCTAATTAAAATATTTCGTGTAATGGCAGGGCTAATAGTAGATAATTTTTATCTCTTACTATAATCGATTATTAAGTACATGTTTAACCATATTGTTTAATGGGTATATGTTTTATTATTTCTTTTAGAGAGTATTTTAGTTATTTCAAACATCTTTAACAATATTGTATATGATTAGTTGATTTAATATTATTTTCTTATATTATTTAAGATGAGTTGATTTAATCTTTTTTGGTGGTTGAAAATGGATGTATAATTTATGGTGTTTTAAATTTAACTTTATCTTTTGATTATTATTGGAAGAAAAAATAAAGTTGTTGTTTGGAAAAAAAAATATTGATTTAGGATATTCTTGTTAAGTTAAGATGGATAAGCTTTAGCATTATTTTTATCAGGAATGGATTATTCATTTATATATTCATTGTACTTTTGTAATTTTTGTTTGGAATGTGTTTTTTCCTTGTTTTATATTTGGTGCTGGGTGGAATGGAAACTAGGTTGAAGAGTGGAATTGGAATCAAAATTTCATTTTCTATTTCTTTAAATTCCTTTCAATATTGGTATTGTGGAGGATTTAGCTACGGAAAATTGTTATTGTTTGAAGATTCTGATTTTTTTAAAGTTATTGAACACAATGTAAGATAGATCTTCAACAAGTGAAACTGTTGAAAAGGAAGAAGATCATGCCAATGAGATCTAGATGCGGAGCCGCCTTGGTATGGAGATTTTTTGATGGAGTAAGAAGGATGTTTGTTGTGTAGGTATAGTCATTTTCTTTGTAAACTAGGTATTGACCAAGGCACAAGTTTTATGGTTGAAATCCTTGCTAGGTTGTGTGCCATGGGAATTTTCTTTCGGAATAGGTAAACTATTCAAATTTTATGAGAATTCAAAAGTCTTTGTGGAGTGGTTCATTTAGAATTTTGGTAAAACAAAATCTCACCAATATGATATGTACAAGTTCCTCACATATACTAGGGAAAAATTTCATGGGTAGATATATTATCTAAAAAATACTATTAAATATTGGGCTAGTTTCCATTTAAAAAGTATCTAATAGTAATATATTTTCTCTTTAGCCCTTTAATTTATTTGATATTTTCAAAATAGATTTAATTAAATTTCACAATATGTTTAAAATATAAAATAACCCTTTATGATTGATAACTATAACATTCCTTAACAAGGAGTAAAGTTAATTATTGTTTTTACATTGAGTCCATGATTGATGATCATGGACGTAATTCCATTGGTATGGAGATTCAAAGCGTTTATATTTCTATTCCGCCGCATTGGCAACTCAACGGTTGAGCCTCCATTTCAGGTCATCAATATCCAACGTATTTGGCGCTAAAACTTGTAAAAACAGTGAATCATATAAAAAACCACACGGCTTATTCACTGAAAAAATTACATTGAATTGTTCATTTCATGGTTGGTTTGTAGCCTAGGATAGCATATA
>APFE031636830.1:0-24890 GCA_000404065.3 Pinus taeda
CTAACCAGACAAACCTGGAGAAATCGTCAATGAATAATATCAAGTATTCTTCTCCTCGAGGTGTTCTTTTTTCTGAAAGGACCGCATGTATCTGTATGTACTAGCTCAAGAGGCATGCTAGCTGATCCTTCCTTCTCTGGAAAGTTAGTTCTGGTTTGTTTTCTAAACTGACATGATTTGCATATGGTGTTGTCAGGAATTTTGATATCTGGAAGATCGCGAACTGCCTGATATTTGCATGCTTTCCTTATTTGTGAAAAGCTTAGATGTCCCAAACTCCGATGCCATAACCAGTGCTCATTATCCTTGCTTAGATAGCATTGTTGTTGTCCTTCTTCAAATATGTACAAATTATTTGGAGTTCTTTTGCCTTTGATCACTGTTTTACCTGTATCAAGATCATGAACAAGACATCCCTTTGATCTGAATATCACCTCGGTTCTTTGATCACACATCTGACTGACACTTAGAAGATTATGTTTCAATCCATCAACATACAAAACATTTCCAGCCTTGACCTTTTCTTTTAACTGAGCAATACCTTTTCCTTTTATAGTTGCAGGAGTATCATTTTCAAAAGAGACTTTCTTTCCTTTTTCTAGAGCAGAATATGACTCAAGTTTTTCTTTATCACCTGTCATATGCTTCGAACATCCACTGTCAATGTACAATAGATTTTCCTGTCCCTCTTCATAAAATGCTATCCCACATCTTTCTGTTTGTGGTTCCTTTATTCTCCATGTTTTGGTGCTTGAGGCTTGTTCCTTTCTCTGCTGAAACCTGCTCTTGCATTCAGAGTCTTCATGACCAAAGTTATTGCAAATAGAACATTCAACTTCATTTTCAAGAATCGAAAAGTTGTTATAGGTCCTTTTTGTAATCCCGGTCATACTTCTTTGTTTTTGAGCTTCCCTAGTCATGATTGTTTTATATGCAACACATTGAGCTGCTTTGTGACCAAGGTTATGGCAAGAAAAGCATTGTCCATTGAAGAAACTTCTGCGGTTATCGAATCTACCAGCCAATTGATTGTAATTTCTCTTGTCATCTATTCTTGAACCAAATTGAGAAGATTTTACCTGTGGCTGGTTGTATCTTTTGTTCACCCTTAAGATGGATTGCCCCTGATAGTTTCTGTTTGCAATTCGTCCCTGTTTTACCTGATGGTCTTCATTGTGCTTTTGCTCATTTCTTCTTGCTGCATCAAGATAACTTTTTGAGGTGGATGCTTGAGAAGTTTCTCCATTATAGCCCAGACCTGTCTTGTTTAGAGGAGACCGCTGCACATTGATAATCTCATCCAAAGTTTCAGATCCTTTGACAAACTTAAGATTAATAGCTTTTGTTTTCTCAATCTCTTTTCTAAGACCAACAATTTCACCTTCTAATTTTTCAAGATGTCTTTGCTTTTCATCAATTTGAAATTGTAGAGTATCAATGATCATATTCTTCTCTTCTATACATCTCTTAAGTTTAGTAATTTCTTCATGAAAGTAATCCACATCTATGGCATCCATATAATCATCATCTTCAAATGCCATTAACAATTTATATTCATTACCTCGTTCATCTTCATCACTGTTTGATAGACCATCACTGTCTTCATGAGTGTAGTAGCTTTTCTTACTTGCACTCTTTTTCTTGTTCCATCTAGCAGGTTCCTTTCCTTTATCCTTATAAGGACATTTTGCAGCATAATGACCTACTCTTCCACAAGCAAAGCATTTAAAAGGCAACTTACCTCTGAACCTTCCAGAACCCCTTTGAAGATTTCTGACAAAGTTTGATTCTTCTTCCTCTTCTTCTGGGACGTGGCTTGCTTCATAATAATCTCCTTTGCCCGATGCCTTGAAAGCAGCTTCTCTTCTATCTGATGGACCTCCCTTTCTCATTTCATAAGCAGTTAGAATTCCATGTAGCTGAGACATAGTAAGAATTCGTAGATTTTCTTTTCTTCTATTGCAGATACTTTAGATTCAAACTTGGGGGACAATGATCTTAGAACCTTTTCAACCACAATAGCCTCTTTTATTTCTTCACCCAAATTTTTCATACAATTAACAACTTCATCTACCCGAAGGAAATAGTTAGCCACACTTCCATCATTATACATCTTGAGAGAGTCTCATACTGAATCCTGAGAGTTTGAAGTTTGGCACACTTTACTTGTTCATCTCCTTCATAGCTTGTGACAATTTTGTCCCACATCTCTTTTGCGGATTTATAGTGCATTACCTTCATGAATTCCGATTGGGATATACATCCTAATAGGGTACTGACTGCTTTTGCATTTGTTTCATACTTCTTTTTCTCGTCTGCATCTGTAGGAGTAGTTGAAGGAAAAGCATAGCCTGTCTCTACAATGTCCCAAACTTCTGTACCAAGAGATTGAAGATAGGCAGTAACTCTTACCTTCCAATAGTTGAAGTTTGTTCCATCAAAGATCGGTGGCCTGATAGATGCTTCCCTCTCGTAGTTGCTCATGATGAAAAGATCTTCCTTCAAGCGATCAAGCTTCCTTAGAAGGACCTGCTCTGATACCAATTGTTGAAAATAATACTGAGAGGGGGGGTGAATCAGTATTATCTAGTCCTTTTAACAATTCTTCCTTATTTATACTTTGAATTATTTTTGCATATCAGTACCATAAAACAATGAGCATGAACAAGAAAAAAGACAGTCACATCAAAGAACACCAGATATAAGGTGGAAACCCAATGTGGGTGAAAACCACCTGCTGCAATATGTCTCTATCTTCTTTCAAATTAGAAACTCCTTTTACAATGGTCTTGTACTGATGCAGTCCTTTACCAGTACGCAGGCTGCAACCTACAGAGAGCTACAACTCTCTCTTGTTTTCCAGTCTCTCCTGGAAGGGAGCTACACCCCCCTACTTCTCTTCTTTCAAGGACCACTTTTCATAAATTTTCAAACTGGATCCATAAATATCAAATGATCATCAAGTACCAGTAAGTCACCCAGATAACCAGATCCACAATTACAGAAAACTAAACCCAGAACCCCTTCTGTGGCGTCTCCTATGGCGCCTCCTGCGGCGTCTCCTGCGACGCCTCCACACTTCCGCAGCTGCAGCGCTTGAGAGATCACCCTTCACTGATTCGCTTTCCATTTCACTTTCATATAGATCGAGCTTTTGAAACAATAACCCAATATTTCAGATCTTAAGATATTCAACCCAAAAGCATATACAAGCCAAATGATCTCCTTTGCTTTATATAGGTAAGCTCTTCCTCAAATCATGGACCAATACCACGGGCCAAAACCATAACAAACCAATACCATCAACTCAATACTAGGGATCAACACGTCTGTCGAGATGCCATGGTCCAAAAAACCATAGGTTCAAATTCCAAGGACTAACTACCATGGACCAAAGGTAAGTTTTCCCACATGAAATAAACTTTTCTCTGCATAAAGTTCCGTGAACTTTTCTCCTGCGTACTTCTTAATTCTCATCATATTGAGAGCCATGCCATGGGTGTTGTCATCAAGTACAACATCTGTAACATATAACCATACCAGAAACATAATGCCAACACACCTACCTTCAAGATCTCACCACTCCTGCAAATCTGTTTCAGCAAATCTCCATATTTCCACTGTGCAAATTTTCAACATTCAGCTACTATTAGTCAAGTTTAGAATCTGATTCTTTCTTTCGATCTCCCAGCTTTATCTTGGTAAAGCTCTAACTGTCAGTGACAATTACTCCTTCGCTGAGTTTTATTTCATTGTTTTTTTCTTGTTATGAGTTTCTTCAAAAAAAAAAAATTGTTCCTTTTGCATGCAAAGTCTTCGTTCTACTCGCAGGAAACCTTTCCCTGCTTTGATACCAAAATGACGTGGGAAAACCCACCTAAAGGAAATTTCCCTGGTTTTCATAATCACATCACCGTGAACCTGTGGGTTATGGCCCACCTATACAAATCGGAAGCATTTACATTGGTGGATTTTATCTAAAACCAAACCAATCACCAAACAACGTTTCTACACGTAATCTGCCAACTAATGTTGTCCCACCTGAATGCATAAGACCGGACCTTAAATAAAATAAACTCTCATCCATAGACTTCTCGGGTCCGCTCAACTATTGAACAGCAATTGAACAGTGATACTCCCATGTTGACTTTCCACATTTACTTTCCCTTTTTGCACAAGCACTTCACTCTACGTTGTTGATCTTACCATTCAATCTGGAAGCTGGTAATCACCCAATCATCGCACATCACATATCGCAATTTCTCCCAGCCAGGGTTCATTCACTCATGAACGATGCGATGCGATATTAATCCAACGGTCAGCATCAGCAGTGATCCAACGGTCTGCGGCCCTTCAACTAACACACAGGTTACCAAACAACTTAACCCTCGCAGTTGATTGTGACGTCAACGGTTGAAATTGAAATCAATGGCTAGGAATGAGTGCGACACTTCTACCCAGATCAAGACACCCGTAGACTCCTAACCTCCGCAATTACGCATTTCACTTTGGCTTGTTTCACTTTGGCTCCAACTTGGTGCTTCCACTAAATTTCCTTCTCATCTCCAGATTGAATTGATACCAAGTTCAACTCTACCAACTCCTTTCTCCACTTAGAAACAGTGTGTTGAGATTCTCTGATTTTTGCGTTGCAACTATACCTTTGTTTCTTTAACACCACTTCGAACTGGAATACGTAATACTCTCTATATTATTTCCCTTCTTCCAGATTACGTAATTCGTTCTTTACTTGACCTGTACATACATCTATTAAATCCAAACTGGAATCACACAGATTCTACCCAAGCGGTAAGTCTTTTGCACTCAGAAAGACTTTCAGAAATTTAACTTGAATTCATTCATCATGGTTTATCACACAGAAACCATAAATTCACAATTACGGATCACTCAGCACATAAAAGGAATGACACACATAGTCACAATGAATTCAATTTCCTCATTCATTAAACAAATGTATAGATACAAATAAAAATCTGTTTACAATCTAGCTTTGGCCCGATCTACCTTTACATGGTCTGTATCAGTGGCCCTTTCTCATTTCAATGCTCGTAGGCTCACAATCGGACCTTCCTGTCTACTAACTCTCTCACTAACCCTCTCTATTTTAAGCCTTTGAGGCTTATAATTATACATAAAAGGATTTTGTTAACCAATTTTGGTTCAGATCTTGAATAATTTCACCTGAATCCTAAATATCCTAATATAATCCCTAAAACAATGAAAGTAACTCCTAGTTCCTCTAACTCGCACACTATTCTTGAAATCTCTCTTAACGAGAATATTTCATTACAATATCCTCACTTATTATACACCTCATAAAAACATAGGAAAATAAATAATTAATCACTCTTTAGGGAATCAGATCCCTTGTAACACAAGACCCTATGCTTACTAAAATGCAATGGTTTTTCTGAGCAGGATGCTCCTGCATCAGTCAATTCTGAGTTTAATGTAAATTATCATTGATTCTATGTGTATGTGGTGTCTTTATCATTGATGATCTACGGTGTTAGATAATAATATAATATTCTTTGATGTTCTCTATGGTCTTCTCTGTGGCATTGGATAATATTATTTTTTGGTGTTATCTTTTGTGGAAACTCCTCTTTTATTTTTTTAGGACCGACATTGAATTATGTCTAGGATGTCTTGAAGTCTATTTAAGCTTTTTTTAGCTACTTGCCATTCAAACCTTGTCATATCTCACTAGTTACGTCTTGAACATGACACTGATTGGGTTTGCAGTACCAAAAATTGGGTTTGTGATCTTTAATATCCTCACTTATTATACAACCCTCATAAAAACATAGGAAAATAATTAATTAATCACTCTTTAGGGAATCAGGTCCCTTGTAACACAAGACCCTATGCTTGCTAAAATGCAATGGTTTTTCTGAGCAGGATGCTCCTGTATCAAACTCCCCAGGTAAAAAATAATCATGATCTCCAGATCATGTGCTTCTAATCTTTGTCCTCCTGGATCCCATATTTTATTTTGTAATCTGTCTTTGCTTGTCAACTATTCTCCAGGTTTCCATACCTTATTCTGCAATGCTCCACTTGCCATGTTTTCATAGTCTGTTGTTGCTTCTTTCCTTTCTTGTGGTTGTCTTCTTCTGAGATACTTTCATCATTAACCTTCTTACCAATTCAATTTCTTTGTCCAGTATATCCTCTGTCTACTGATTTCCTTCAACTCTTGATTGTTGAACTCTCATTCTTGTTGTCACCCTTAGATCTTTACCCACTTGTTCACTATTGTCTTGCACCTTTTCAGCTACTGCCATATTGTCTTTTAAGATGATTTTCTGCTTCTGTTTACTGTACCTGTCAACTTCTTCATGACTGTCATCAATGACAATTTCTTTGTTCTAGCTTTCTTCTTTGAAGGTCTAACTTTCTATATAACTCAATAATTTTACTTGGAGTAAAATTTGGAAATTTCACGCAATCTCCCATTTCTTCATTTGTTATCTACCAATCATCAGATGGTCCTTCTTCCTCTGCTAAATCTTCCTTAACATCTTTTAGTATATGTTCTTTCTCTTCTTCTTTCATTTGGTTTCCACCTGTGCCAAATATGTTCCAGTTTTTGCAACAAAATCTGCAATCATAAGACATTTATCAAAATAAAAAATATAAGGCCTTTGTACCTTTTCTTCCTCTGGAAACCTTTCATATGTTGCTCTGATCTTTCCTTTAACTCCTCTATCAACACATTAGTATGTTGATTCAAACTCAAAGAATCCTTGAGACTATCATCAAGTCTCTTTTATACACCGTCTATTTTAATGATGCCTCTCTGCACTTGTTCACTGTAGTGAATTGTTTCTTCTCCAGTCTCATTGTCATACTTTGCTTCAAAACTTTCATCTTCTAGAAGGTATTCTTCAATGTTTTTGGTAGCTTTAAAAGACTGTGTATCTTCTTCCAAACCTACAACCATAAACAAATAATCAGTTTTAAAAACACATGACCTTATGGTCTCATTTGATGCTTCAGTCGTTAAGTCTTTTGGCTGCTCTGAATCATTCATATGATTCAACTCCTCTGCCTCTTCATCACTTTCAAAAAGTAATGATCCATGTTTTGGTTCACAAACCAAAACTTCAACACTTTCTCCAGCATTTCCTTTTGTTGTATTTCAAATTTGTCAAGCTTCTTTGTCTCCAATTTTACATCTATAATTTGTTCAAGTTCCCTTATCTCCGTTATTAACTGCATATTTTCTTGTTGATTCCTCTTCTCTTGTAGCCTCTGCCACTTCACTTTCTTCCTCATGACATAACCATATTTCTGGTCCTTCTCATTTCTCTGTAACATCTCCATTAATACTTCAAGCTAAACTACCATCTCAGCCATTTCTCTACCATATTTTTCGTCACTCATTCTCATGCCATTTGCCTTGATATCTTTCTTATTTTTTCCTCTGTTATGATCTCTTTCAAAACCACTGCTATGATTGTCACTATTCATCATCCTTTCCATATCTATGAGTTCCTCACTCACTTTAGTATGAATTGTGTAAGCCTCTACAACAGCAAGTCTTCCCTGTTGCCCCTTACCTCACCAAGCTTTCCTCTGGACTTGGTCTTTTGGCAAGTACTTGTCCTCTGTCTAGAACCTCCTTGAGCATGTCTCTCTACTCCTTCTAGGCTTCAACTCATCTGCACTTTAATAACACAATTGTCCTCTCATAATGAAATACTAGGTTCTGACCACCTCTTCTTTCACTTAGAACCTCTTACCATCTTCCTTCATCCCTTAGTAATTCTACCCACATCCTCTGTGGAATTGCCTTTGTGAGCTGCAACAAAACCCTTGTAGTAACAAGTCTCCTTCTTGCTACATATGCCTCACTAAGCTTCTCTCCTCTGAGCTCAGTCTGTTAGCATTTCTCTTAAACTAATTGAGAACTCCTTGCTCTAGGTTGGTGCAATCTTCTCACCTTCTTAAGCTGCTATCTATGCAACAATATAAAAACCACAAACTCTACAATCTTAAAATCAAATTAAAATAAAAACATATCATCTCACCTTCAAGATTTCTGCATGATCTTGTCCTACCATCCACCTACACTTTGAATGGACTGTTCTTTTATCCAGCCTTTAGTTGTATCTTCAAACTCTGCTACTTCAAGAACTTGCAGAAGTCCCTCTTACAGTTTAACTTCTGTAATCCTACTCTAAATTCTCATTCATTCGAATTTTTGCTAATCATTAAACAAACTTTCATACCATCACTTTCCTTCAGGATCTCACCACTCCTGCAAATCTGTTTCAGCAGATCTCCATATTTCCACTTTGCAGATTTTCAACATTTAGCTACTATCAGTCAGGTTTAGAATTTGATTCTTTCTTTCGATATCCTAGCTTTATCCTGGTAAATCTCTAACTGTCAGTAACAATTACTCCTTCACTGAGTTTTCTTTCACCGTTTCGTTCTTGCTCTGAGTTTCTTCAAAAAAAAAATTACATGTTCCTTTTGCACGCAAAGTCTTCGTTCTACTTGCAGGAAACCTTTCCCTGCTCTGATACCAAAATGATGCAGGAAAAACTATCTAAAGGCAATTTCCCTTGTTTTCATAATCACCTTACCGTGAACCTGTGGGTTATGGCCCACCTATACAAATCGAAAGCATTTGCATTGGTGGATTTTATCTAAAACCCAACCAATCACCAAACAACATTTTTACATGTAATCCGCCAACTAACGTTGTCCCACCTGAATGCATAAGACTGGACCTCAAATAAAATAAACTCGTGTCCATAGACTTCTTGGGTCTACTCAACAATTGAACAACAATTGAACAGTGATCCTCCCATGTTTACTTTCCCTTTTTGCACAAGCGCTTCACTCTACGCTATTGATATTACCATTCAATCCGATGGTTGATAGTCACCCAATCATCACACATAGCGTATCACAATTTCTCCTGGCCAGGGTTCATTCTCATGAATGATGTGATGCGATATTAATCCAACGGTCAGCATCAACAGTGATCCAATGGTTTGTAGCCCTTCAACTAACACACTGGTTACCAAACAACTTAACCCTCGCAGTTGACTGTGACGTCGGTGGTTGAAATTGAAATCAATGGCTAGGAATGAGTGCGGCGCTTCAACCCCGATCAAGATACCCGTAGACTCCTAACCTCCGCAGTTACGCATTTCACTTTGGCTACAACTTGGCGCTTCCACTAAATTTCCTTCTCATCTCCAGATTGACTTGATACCAAGTTCAACTTTTCCAACTCCTTTCTCCGCTTAGAAATAGTGTGTTGAGATTTCTCTGATTTCTGCCTTGCAACTATACCTTTGTTTCTTTAACACCACTTCGAACTGGAATACATAATACTCTCTATATTATTTCCCTTCTTCCAGATTATGTAATTCGTTCTTTACTTGACCTGTACATACATCTATTAAATCCAAACTGGAATCACACGGATTTTACCCAAATGATAAGTATTTTGTCACTCAGAAAGACTTTCAGAAATTTAACTTGAATTCATTCATCATGGTTTATCACACAGAAACCATATATTCATAATTACGGATCACTCAACACATAAAAGGAATGACACACACAGTCACAATGAATTCAATTTCCTCATTCATTAAACAAATGTACAAATACAAATAAAAACCTGTTTACAATCTAGCTTTGGCCTGATCTGCCTTTACATGGTCTGTATCAGTGGCCCTTTCTCATTTCAATGCCCGTAGGCTCATAATCCGAACTTCCTGTCTACTAACTCTCTCACTAACCCTCTCTCTTTTAAGCCTTCAAGGCTTACAAATTATACATAAAAAGATTCTGTTAACCAATTTTGGTTCAAATCTTGAATAATTTCACCTGAATCCTAAATATTTAATCTAATCCCTAAAATCATGAAACTAACTCCTAGTTCCTCTAACTCGCACACTATTCCTGAAATCTCTCTGAACGAGAAGATTTCATTACAATATCCTCACTTATTATACAACCCTCATAAAAACATAGGAAAATAAATAATTAATCACTCTTTAGGGAATCAAATCCCTTGTAACACAAGACCCTATGCTTACTAAAATGCAATGGTTTTTCTGAGCAGGATGCTCCTACATCAGTCAGTTCTGAGTTTAATGTAAATTATCATTGATTCTATGTGTATGTGGTGTCTTTATCATTGATGATCTATGGTGTTGGATAATAATATAATATTCTTTGATGTTCTCTATGGTCTTCTCTGCGGCATTGGATAATATTATTTTTTGGTGTTCTCTTTTGTGGAAACTCCTCTTTTCTTTTTTTAGGACCGACATTGAATTACGTCTGGGATGTCTTGAAGTCTATTTAATCTTTGTTTAGCTACTTTCCATTCAAACCTTGTCACATCTCACTGGTTACGTCTTGAACATGACACTAATTGGGTTTGCAGTACCAAAAATTGGGTTTGTGATCTTTAATACTATATTGAAACAATTTTTAAATAATATTTGTGGGTGAAAAATAGGTTATAAGAAATGGAAAATAAATAAATAAAATAATGGTCGAAGAAAATTGTATTTTTGAGTGAGAAGATTAAAGAATTAATAGAAACACTAAATAACAATTTGGCCCTATATAAAAATAAATTAGACATAAAATTTATCAAAAAAGAAAAGAATAAACTAATTGATCTGGATCATGAATATAATAAAAGAGTCTTGAATCTTACAATTCTCTGTATAAAAGAGTAGAAATATGAGGAATTAAAAAATAAAACACAAATTGAAACAACTTATTTTACAGAAGCAAGAAGGTTGGCAAATATAATTAAGCATAAAGATAGATTGATTTGTGTTAAGATAAGTTACAAATTGAAACAACTTATTTTATAGAAGCAAGAAGGTTGACAAATATAATTGAGCATTAAGATAGATTTATTTGTGTTAAGGTCAGTTGTAGTGACCATAAAGTTGGTATACTCAATAAATTTCCAATCCTAAAAGGGACATGAATCTTTATAAATGAGGATCTTATCCTAATAGACTAAGTTGAATTGAGGAAGGAGGTTCAAAAGGTAAAGGAAGCCATAAAGGGAGGCAAATAGGGGAAAAAAGACAAAACAAAACAAAAAACAAAACAAAAAACAAAACAAAAACAAAACAAAACAAAACAAAAAACAAAAAACAAAAACAAAAACAAAATGAGAGAATAAATAGGTATGTGGATCACTCTGAGTCCTATCTTGGAATTGTCGTGGATTTCCATGCTGTAGAGGTCCTATATTAAGTTGGATCTCAAGAGAAATTAGTATTATTTTTATAGTCGAAATTAGGAGCATGATGAGTCTAAGGTCCATCACATAGATTGGTTCATTTTGTGGCCAGATTGGAACAAGAAATCCTCTAGCAGAGGAATTAGAGGAATACCTTGTTATATAAAAAATAGTATCTCTCCTCAGACTCGGATTCATAAGACATACCCCCTCAATTGGTACATTTGAATCAAAATATCTAACATTAATGCTAAGAGGATTTATATCGTAATTTGTTATTTCACGCCTATCAACTATACCTTTTTTCAAAAGAGCAATCTAGATAATAATTTCCCTTACAATACCTTAAAATAGGATATTCATAGTCTAAGGAATGAAGGTAATATCCTCTTGTTAGGACGCTTTAATACTACAACCATGTCTAACCAAGTTATTATTCTAAGTAATGATTCAAAACCTAATCCTCTTTGGCTAGATGAGGACCTTAATTTAGCTAGTAGATTCAAAAGAAACTTTGAATACCTTACCGAGAACTCATTTGGTACCAAGTTAGTAAAACTTTGTAGTCCTCAAGACCTTATAATTTGCAATGGCATAATCAAGTGGTCAATCTCCAACCAAATGACGTGTATTCATGGGATTGGCAGTAGTATTATAGATTATGTGATATATGATATCCTTCTTTCCAACCAAAATATAAACTTTGACTTCTTAAATAACCATGATCCTGAATCTGATCATAGACCTTTATCCTTAACTCTAAACTTTGTCATGCACAACAAGCACATGCATGAGAATTGTGAGAATCAAATCCACTGAGTAAAATGGGTTTCTTCTTAAAGGATTTAAATAGGGAATTACATCTCTTAACTTATAAGGATAACATTGAAAACCTATATGATAAATTTACTGCAACCCTCTTTGCTACCATTTAAGTTCTATGTTGAGGTGTCATATAAAAATAATAATCGAACTAACAAGCTTTGGTTGTTTGTAAAATTTCTAGAAAAGTGATTATGGATACTCCTAACAAAACCATAAAACTTGATAAGATAAATATGTACAAAGCTCTTATTAAAAGAAATAAAAGATAATGTGTAAGTATAAATGAAGAGTAGTTATAACACCTTTCTAAGTTTGACCTTATAAAGTTTTGGAGGAAAATTATGGCTCGTATGACTAAACAAAATCATTTGATTCCCTTGAAAAACTAGAATATTTACCTTAAAAACCTCTATGAATTCTCAAACACCATGGACACCATATTGAACGCTCCTATAGAGGATGATTTTTTTCATTTGGAAGAAAACGAGTTTAATCTTAATCAACTTGCTAATGGGAAAGCTAAGGACTTTGAAGGCTACCAAGTTGATATTTTTAAAATAGAAGAACCTATCCTCATCATATGCATACACAAACTCTTTAATTTGGCAGTGAAGTAAGGCTTCCTTAAGCCTCGAATGCATAGCCTTATTATGTCTATCTTTAAGTGTGGGAATAAAATAATTCCCTCTAATTATAGGACTATTATGATAGGCCACATCTTAGCCAAGTTGTACAAGCTTATTTTGGAAAATAAGATTAGCCTTTGGCTTGAAATCCATGGTAAAAGCACTAAAGGCCAAGTTGAGCATATGAGATATCATTCAATTTTGGACCATCTTGTTACTCTTAGGATAATCACAGAGGAATGTCACAATAATAAAATTGTTTTGTTCTATCGTTTTGTTGACTTTAGAAAAACTTTTGACATCATTCCTAAGACAAAGCTATGGAAGAGGCTAGAAGAGATAATGGTTCCTCTTGAGTTGAGGGTTGTTGTTAGAAGGTTGTACAATAATGTTATTTCCAAGATTTAGGACCATTAGGGGTTGGTCAGAACAAATTAAATGCAATATCAGAGTCAAGCAATGGTGTCCCTTATCCCCTACCATTTTTTGCATATAGATTGATAATCTAGAATATGTTTGGAACATATATATTGTGTTGGTCTCACACTTACTTGTATGGTCATAACTCTCCTCCTTTATGTTGTTGATATTATTATTTTTGCAAGGATCCATTACGATCTTGGAAAGAAATTAAGAATCCTCCAATATTTTTGCTCCAAGATGGGTATGACTATTAATACCAACAAAACTAAAGTCATGATAATTAAATCCAAAAATATCACTTATGATACTTTCATTTATGATAACAACTCCTTGGAGGAAGTTCCTTCATACAAATATCTGGGAATTGACATCCATCATAAGCTCAATTGAAATTATAACATTGAAAAAATGACAAATGGATATTAGAAAGCATATTATGGGCTTGAAAATAAATGTAAGTTGGAAGATCTTTGGATTTGGGATAAAAAATACTCATCTTTGAGACTCTAGTCACTCTTGTTATTTTATATGGATGTAAGGTTTGGGGTTGCAATATATCTAAAGAGTCGTGGAAGAATATTTAATAGATCCAAAAACAATTTAGAGCCTACAACCTCAAAATTAAAGGAAATGCCCCCTACCCTATTGTCTTGATTGAAGCAAGTCTTCCTCCCATTGAAAGCATGGCTATGACTAGGTACCTTATGTATAAGAATAAGTTATGATGATGATGATGATGGTGGTGGTGGTGGTTAACGTCCAGTGAGACCAAACATTGGTCTATCGGACCTAAAGAAACAAATGGTTTATTTTGATTTAAGGTTTTATTCCTATGCTCAAAAAGCTTGGAGAGAAGCCTCCCGAGCTCACTATAATTTTGACATTGTAAAAGGCTAGGAAGGTCAGTATTGTAACAAAGATTAGGAAACTGAGATCTAATGTGGTTGTAACGTGGGGCACTCTAAGAGGAAGTGGTTTTCATCCTTTATATTCCTATTCTCACATATATGGCAGATCCTTTCCATCCATGGTGTTTTAGGAATTGCCCAACGACCTGTTTCACTATGGAGCTCATGAGAATTCGTTCTAATCTTTGCTATATTAATTTTCTTCTTTGAGCTAGTTAAAATAGAGAGATACTTTTGATCTTCTAGGGTGGGGTTGATGACCTTCTTATACAACATGGACACCAAGATGTTTCTAAAATTACTTCTAACTCTAGCCTAAATTCCCACCTTCAACTCAAGAGAGGCTGGCTTAAGGATTACATAACTTGGATGAACCGTGGGAAATAAAGGAGGAGATCATCTTGTGGAATATGAATAATATTAAAAATATTATTACTTCCAATTTCAAGGAGAAATTGTGGGACGATAAAGAGTTAGAGGGAAAAACAAAGATATTATAAGAAGGTGATAATCCTCAATCTCGAAAACCAAAATTATCTTTCTATCCTGATTAGTGTTAAGAAGAAAATGAGTATTCCCAAGATAAGAACTAATTCTCATGAGCTTCAGAGTGAAATTGGTCGTTGGTTAATTCCTAAAATTCCATGGGATGAAAGAGTCTATCACCTTTGTGATCCAAAGAGGGTTGAAGATGAAAAATTTTCTCTTATAATTTCCATTTTATATTAATTTTCAATCTAATTTTCAAAATATTTAAGGTCTGATAGATTTGGGAACACTTCTCTCACTTATTATTTTTTAGCATAGAATAAAATATTAAAGATTTATGATTAATCCTGTACCTTAATCATCATCTCATTTAAATTTATTTTAATGAGATATGCATATTATGAATTATATTTATTTATTTATTTATATGTATAATTTTATTAATAAAAACAAAAGTACAATATAACAAATTGAATTTAATGGAATTATTATTTTTGTTACTTTTTACTTCTTCTTTTTTTCTAATTGAGTTGGAGCTATGCTTTATTATTATTATTATTATTATTATTGTGATTTGATGCAATTTTGGATTGTAGAGAGTCCCTCGGCGCAATAAAAATATATTTCTTATTAAATTTATTTACAGATTACATGTGTAACATATCTTTCAAATTTAAATTATAAACTTTTTGGTGAACTATCTATAACAATTTCAAATACGAAAATAAATAAATATATAAAATACACATTTATGTTCTCCATTACAGTCTTTAAATTGTAAATTGTAAATTTTACTTTTATAATGATTTTAATGCAAAATTTACTTTTTATAGTGTTGTTTTTCCCTCTTTCTACTAAAATTGGTCTATAGCCAAAGATATTTATTTAGGGGTGTGTGCAAGTGAATGATGGTCTCTCATGATGCATTATTTTTAAACTTGGAGGAATGATGAGAGGTACTTATGTAATGAATTAGAAGTTGGTGTAAGAATATGAAATGTAACCAATGAATTATTCTTTCAAATAAATAATTTGTATTTATAGAAATTGTTTCTAACTATGTGAATTTTGAATTTTCCTATCATTAGCATGTTATATTTCATGCAAAATATAATGCATACGTTTGAGTAGTGCAACCTTTGAGTACCTAAATGATGAAATCTCGCTATAAAATTTGCAAATTTTTAGAGAATATATTGTTATTGTGCACAACTATTTTTTCAAAATTTATGAATCTAATTTTATAGTATTTTTTTAAATTATGAAACTCATTATATCCTTGAAATTATAAGATCTTCCATTAGTGCAACTTAAAAGGGTCTTAACATTATCAAACAAATTTTTTTAGATTGTAGATCATATCCAAAACAAAATCCCAAAATGGCCAAGGCCAAAAAAAATTATAGTGGAAATAAATGAAAGATGTATTCTAAAATTTAACACATGTCAAGATAAATGTATTTAAAATATTAAACACTATTATTATTTTTTGAATATATATATTTAGAATTTTCACAATTAACTCTATATGTTTATGTAGTTTCGTGGACAATGTATTTGTCTATCCTATAGAAAAATAATGTCAAAGATAGAGATATATATATATACATTTTCTCAAAAAAGTGATGCTTTCATGTATTTGCAGTCCAAACCTTCTTTTTTGTGATCTTGAACCTATAATTGAAGCAATCAGTTCAATGTGCACGTAAGCTTCTTGCTATAAAAAATAAAAATAAAAATAAAATAAATTCAAAAATATGCATGTATATTCCCAGCAGTAGGAACATGTGCCAATGGATTTCACTTCTTCTACATATTATTCACCTTCAAATTCTTCCTCTCAATATGAATCTTTAGAAATCAATAGCTTTAGCATTTATGGCTAGGAGATCTTCTACATCATCATTATCTTCCAATTTTTCATATGGACATTCAAAAGCATAATGGCCTATTCTACCACAATCAAAACATTTGGATAATATCTTACCTTTGAATTTGCTAGATCTACTTATTGACTTTTTTTCAAATTTAACTTCTCCTTCATCATATTCATAGCTAGAGTAACCATAGGCTTTGAGACTTTATGTCTTCTTTGAACCTTTGAGAATTTTCCCCTTTGAGTTGACTTCTTTGATCTTATTTCATATGCAGTATCCATCTTTAAATTCTCCTTATTTGGCATTTCTTCAATGTCACTTCCTTCATAGGTGTTTTCTAGCATATCCCATATTTCTTTTATTGTTTTACACATAATCACCTCATTGAACTATAATTTTGATAGGCCACTCAAGATGGCATTCATGACTTTTGCATTATTATCATTGTCTTTCCTTCCATATATTACGTATTTCCAAGCATTAACACCAAAATACATCAGATATGCCCTCATCCTTTTCTTCTAGACATAGGAGATTTAATTGAAATTTCATGAATAACTATGGTTCCTCTGGGATCTTCCTTCTAATGGCTAAATTGGTTCTAAAGGAACCTGCTCTGATACCAATTATTAGATTCACAATTATACTTCGGTGGGAGGTGAAACGATATAATGACAATTGTTACTTATTTAAATATTCAAACATATAAAACATCGATCTAATAAATTGAACAATTAACACACGATATATGTGGAAACTCTTATAGGAAAATGACATAAAAATTCATGAAATGAAACATATTGTAGGCGTCGACCTACTATTACATCAATTTATAGGAACCAACCTATAGGAGACACCAATCCCCTCTATTGCTTTGCAGAAACCAACCTACAGGAGACACCAATCCCCTCTTATGCTTTGTAGGAACCAACCTACATCAGACACAAATCCCCTCTACTACTTTGTGGGCACCAACCTATAGGGGAAACCAATCTCCTCTACTTCTTTGTAGGCACCAACCTACATGAGACAACAATCCCCTACATTTCAATATTTGTAGGCACTGATTCCCTCTGCTACTTTGTGAGCATCAACCTACTTCATTAAGTTGCTTACTTCTTCACAATGTTTGTTAGCTACCTTTGCTTTCATTAAGTATACTTGTAACTTATGCCAAAGTGTGTTAGTTTCTACTACCTTCACCAAGTCTACTTGTTGCTTCTTCCTTCATCGAGTCTACTTCTTCCAAAACTTATTTCTTTTAGCTTATTTCCAAGAAAAAACTTGCACAACGTGTCACATATTCAATTTTGTAAATCTAGTTCTGAAATTTCTATCATAGGTACTTAGAGATCTCTTCTCTATCTCCTCTAGATTTCATAATCTGAAACATCTCAGAAAGAAATTTATAGTGAAAATGCCAACCTGGCTTATTTGAAGCATGTTTAAGGAGTGTTCATGAACGTGAAATTCCTCATATCACATCTTCAAAGTTATAGGAAGGTCTAAATTTTCTAATATATGTACCTTAATATCTCTTCTCTATCTCCTCCAAAAACGATGTTACCATCTTAACGAGAACTTTACTGAGTTCTTCTTTTTTTGGAGGTCACATCTAATCATGATTTCCATGTTAATTTTGAAAAGTGATGATGAAATATCACCCTTTTTTCATTTCATGGTTTAAATTCCAACATTTTTTAACCATGGCATTTAAAAACCAAATATCGCGATGACAAAAGGCATGAAGAACCAAGTTGAAATGCAAAAGTCATGATGCAACATCAACTTTTTTAAAGTCATGATGCAACATCAACTTTTTTTTCTTCAAGGTTAAAATTCAAACATTTTTCAATCATTGCGTTAAGAGGTGCTCTACAATTCAGTATGGAAACAATGTTGTAAAATGTTATGTAATGATTTATGTAATGTTATGTTGACTTCATCAAATTATTAAAATTAAAATTAAATGTTTAGGTCATAGACTAGCTAAGATAAGTTAAATAATGAATCCATATAGGTGAGGAATTATTTTTTTTTTTTTTAGAGGAGGAATGACCTGTTATAGAGTTTTGTGAACCCAACATTTCAGACTACTAAGTGAGTCCATCATCAGGGGATGCATCAATAGATTTTAAGATATTAGTGATGTATCCAGGCGTTGTATTTCAGATATAGAATATGAGTTATGAAAGAATACTATAAGAATTTAGTTTGCTTTCATATCTGATGGCAGTTTATTAAAAGTATTTATTTTCTTATTTATTATTTTATAATATATATAGTATATATATATAGATATATATATATATATATTATATATATATAAGGATTTACTAAACTTATTTTAATTGAAATATCTAAACTCTAGTGGTCACCTAAGTTTTGATTTGTTTTTATTAATTATTCCAACTCTTCATTTTTCTATATGTTGCTTATAATGTTATAAATTCATGAAATTATTGATTTTATTTTTAATTTTAATACTATTAGTAATAAATAAAATTAAATTGAGAAAATTTTATTGTTAAATAGGATGTTCTGTTCTTATTTTTATTATTTTTATTTATAATAACCTAATATATAGATTATTGATTTTAATTTTTAAGAAACTAACGATATATTTGAATCTTAACCATTAAGGGGTTTAGTTAGTTAAATCACTACAATATTTGTTAGAGTATCTAAATTCTAGTGTGTTTAAATTCATTTTAATTGAGTTTTTTTTTTTTTTTTTTTTTTTTTTTTTTTTTTAAATCATATTTACTTAATATTTATAAATTGTGATCACAATTTGTTTTTTTTTGGTTTGTTGATAGAGTTGAGAAATATTTAATTATGAGAATCATTTATTTGTTTGCTTGTGTATTTTTATTAAACTTTTTACTTACCAAGAAGATGTTAGATAATTTTTATTATGGATGAGAGAATAAAATTATTATAAGGGATATGTGTTAATCATTGATTCTTTAAAATTTCAAATAAAGGTTTCTAGGTGTTGCTCAATTTTAATCCGTCATCCCAGTTCAAATTGTTCTTTCGTTTTTCTATTTCAATGGCTTCTTTAATTTTCCTTTTAAGGTAGTGGTCTTCTTTTCTAATTATTTTGGCTTCTTCCATGCAGATATAATGAGAGGAAGAATGAACATGTTCTGCTAAGGCAGGATTTGAGGTCCTTTCTCTTCTTAAGTCAGCAGTGTATTCTTTAATCTTGATGTTGAAAGACCTTCCAATTTCACCTATGTATTCCTTTCCGCATGAATTAAGATAAGTTTGAGTTATTGATTTGATGGGTTTACTAATGGTGGTTTACATGCCCATGGTATTTGCCTATGGTATTTGTTATGATGAAGCATACTTAAAGGCCTGGGGAAATCCATTATGGAATGAAAGAGTACCAGCTTAGATCCATATTAACTTTGGACTTGATTCCTCTCAGCGCTTGGTAGATCCAAATGGAGTTGTCTTTAGTGCGACTTTTTGGTGTTTCTGATGCCAGAATTCGATGGAAAAATTTGTGGTGAAATCTTGATTTGTGTTATTTAAACTAGTTTTTTGACTGTATATATAGATTCAGTGCCCTGGAAAACCTTGAGGGAATTTCTATTGTGCAGCGGTAACCCATCAAACTTATGATTTCAATCCATTCCTGCCGCATTTTAGAGAAATTAGACTGGAAAATCCATCGGAAAAGCTTCCAAAAAGTTGCACTAAAGACAACTCAAATCCAAATTTAAGATGGATCTTGGCTAGTGGCATTAAAGACCAAATATCATGACTATGAAAAACACTACAACTTAACATTTAAAGTTTGTTTACCATTCTATCTTTTATTTTATTTTATATTTTAAATGTTTGTTTTTTAAGTGTTTATCTAATTTTTCTAACTTTTATTTGATTTTTGGTGTGAAAATTACAAATTAATTAGCATTACAATCTTGACCATTGGTACCATAAAAAATAAAAATAAAGTTGATTGTAAATCTAAAAGTGACATTATATAAATTGTATTAGTTATTAATTTAATTTAATTTTTAATAATTTACATTAAAACAAATTGTATGTGTATACTCATCTTTTTATTCTAAAAAATATTGAAAAATGTTAATAAAAAAAAATATTTGTTGTTAAAAAAATATTAAAATACAAATGAAAGCAATTTAAAAAGTTAAATAAAAAAGCAAACAAACATTCAAAATAAAAAATAAATAACAAAAAAATAGAACAAAAAGTTATAAAAAAAATATTAATATTATATTATCTATATATATATTATAATATATATATATATATAATATATATATATATATATATATATTCAAAATATATGAAAACGTTGTGTTGTGTGTTATAGGGTGGGGGAAGGTGATGCTCGACATCACCCCTCTGCTCATGAGGTCATGCAGTCGATTGCCTTGCTGGGCCTATGGGCGGAGGGGCACACTATGAGCTCACTCAATAGCCATTTTCCCTTTTACATTTGTTTGTTGGTTATTTTGTTTATTTTATGCTTGTTTAATTTTTTTAATTAATGTTTGTTTTATTTATTTTTAATTTGTTTTGTAATTTTAATTTTCTCTTTTTTTTTTCAATTTTTTTTAATGGCGATTAATACTTTTGGAAATACTATGTATTCAAAAATTTTGAGTTGTTCAACATTCATGTGGGAAATCTTATATAGCCAAAATTGATAGATCTCTTAAAGCTTGTTTGAAGGAACATATTGTTGACATTACTCAACCATATCTCAAAATCAACTATCGTTGAACAATCTTTTAAATTTAAGCATCTCATAAGCTTTTACCATACCAAAGCAATAGTCTCTACTCCTTTCCATTCTATCGACCTTATTCGTGAAGCCCTTGAAATTGAAAAGAACCCTAATAACTTCAATAAAGAGGATAGTTACAAACTAAGCAATTCTTAGAAATCCCTGATCCACCTTCCTAATCACTAATCTACCACCCTCCTTTTATTGATTATTTTGGGTTAATTATTATTTTAGTGTTTCCCCCTCCATTTTATAAGTTTGATATTGTTTTGTTTTTCCCATTTCTTTCCCCCACCTCATCGTCTTTTCCTTTCTCTACTATATATGTGGTGTCATTTCAATTCTTATAACCATTTATTGAAAATTTTGTATTTTAATCATTACCTCACTTTTTATAGGAAGCTTCCCTCATACTCCATTATATTCCTTATTCTTAGGTTTTATCTTGCCTCAATTTTGTGAAATTTTAATTATTGTTGCAGTTACTCGTTATTATTCTCCTATCAATTTAGATTATTTGCCTTCTCCAAATTCTTTGTAAAAAATACTGAATAAAACACAACTGCAACTTCACTGAAAAATAATAATTACAAGAACTTAGAAAATTATGCACACACACAAATTATTGACACCAATATTTTTGGGCAAATGTCCCTGGAAAAACCCTAATGTGGGGAAAATAGGTTATGTGGATGAGGGTTTTATTATTATTTCTTTAACAAATTAAAGATTACATCAACTACTTTCCTGACATTGGCAATGCTCTGGTAAATTCTACCTACTGGAAAAATCGATCTGGAAACACAAAGTTTCCTTCTACAAAACCTCACGACCTCCTGCCTGCAACTCGCACTAGCTACTCTGAAAATGCGTACAGCCTTCCTGGAATTTGCGCAACCTCGAGAAAATTGTTCCTGCAACGTCTTCTTCTGCTTGCAACTCACATCTCCTCCAACAAATTTCTCCGACAACTGGAAATCGAATTGTTGCCCAGTTATGTGCATTGGATAACTCATACTAGCTAATGTGGCCTTACCGTAGAATAATTCGGCATTTATTCCCTTCTCTCGAAATGTTAGAATCTGATGAAGATTACCTCCAAAAATCTCTCCTCAATTCTTCCTACCGTGTTGTTAGTATCCCTATGCCCTTGCTCTCAATGCAAATATGTGTCTTGACATGTTCTCGATGTGTTGATGATCATTCTCCAAGTGTCTGATGATTTCCTCTTATATTCGCTCGTTAATAAATAAACGATCATGATCTAATCTCAGTCATTGGCTAAGATCATCTTGACCTCTTCTCATGATTTTTTTGGAAGTCTATAGAGAAAAAATAATTTACCCCAATTACTACTGATTAATTAAGCTATTTCCCTAAGTTAAACTTAGGAAAATTTATTAATTGATTAATTAATCTAATCAAGGCCTTTTTTCACAAAACCTTTTCTAGGTATTGGATAAAATGTGTTCCCTATCCTCATAAACATAATTTGAGTCTAGAACACATGTCCAAGCTACACAAACTAACACTCCCTCTTAGCAAGGAAGGTACCTAACTTGTCTCTGAAGAAGATGAATCTCACCTTCCCCAAAGCCTTCATCTATATATTTTTTATCTGCTCATCTGTAGGTATATACTATAGTTGGACAATCTTCAACCTGCACGTGGGTCTCTTTGTTGTGTGCCACAAATCCCTGTAGTTGTTTAATGTACACCTCCTCCTCCAATTCATGATTCAGGAACATCGTCTTGACATCCATCTGATGGATTTACCATCCCATCTTTGCAGATAATGAGATTACGGCTCATATAGAAGTGTATCTGGACACAAGATAACATGTCTCCTCATAATTTATTCCCTCCTTATGAGAGAACCCTCTGGCCACGAACCTAGCTTTATATTTCTCGATGCTACCATTTGCATCATGCTTGATATTATAGATCCAACATGATCCAACCATTGCCCTGTATGTGGATCTGGGTATAACCTCCCACACATCATTTTGTATGATTGAAGAATACTCCTCAACCATAGCATCCCACCACACCTATTGCTTTGCAGCCTCCTAATAGATGGAAGGCTCACTATCTACCAACTAATTGACCAACGCCATGTAGCTAGTGTACCTCTCTGGTTGTCTCTTCTCTCTCCTACCCATCTTAGGAGTCCCCACAAAATCTTGAGCATCCTAAAGTGTTTTTTTAACCTCGTGGTTCCTCATGCCAACAGTGGAGTAAGGAATATCCACCTCCATATCCTCTCGATGCATCTCTCAGATCTATTGCATCTATTGTTCCATGCTTTGTGAAGCCTCAGAAGCACTCGCACTTGAACTTGTGCTCGTATTGGTCATTGTACTCGTGCTCTATTGTTTCCCCTGATTATGTTGCTCAACCTAGGAGATTTCGCTGGTTCCTCACTCTGATATTCAGCTACCAACAATTCTCTACACCTCCTATATGCCTTGTCCTCCATGAACATGACACCCCGCCTAATTATAATCCTCTTGGCTCCTCGGATGAAGATCTTATATGCCTTCGAGGTTTCATTGTATCCAACGAAGTAACCTATCACTGCAGTTTGATCTAATAACATAGCTACCGCTGAAACAGGGACTATTACCTCAAAACGGGCACTCGAGCCCAACAACCCCAAAAAATCATGAAAAAAACCAAAAATGAAAATTGTTTATTCCATAACGATGTTTTTTTTTAGGGTAAATTTTCAACGTTTTTTTAAAATGGAAGTAAAACCCATTTTTTTTTAAATGGATGAAAAAACACCCTAAAAAAATTGTTTATTCTAGAATAACAAAAAAAATCGGCTTACAATTTTGACATTTTTTAGCAATGGAGTTAAAGAGAAAATATCTCGAGTTTGAAACACTGTAAAATTCCAACAATTCTCGGACATGATGTTAAAAGTAAAATATCATGTCTCTAATCCTGATAATTCCAACTATTTCCATCCATGTTAAAGATAAAATATCTTGACTATAAAAAACATTGAAATTGTAATTGTTTTCAACCATAGCATTAAAGTTAAAATATCATGACTTAGAAAAACATTAAAATCTTGACAATTTTTCAACCATGCAATTAAAACCAAAGATTATGACTACAAAAAAATCTCAAGTTTTCAAAATATTTCAAGCATGACATCATGAGAAAAAATTATGACAAAAAACTTTAAAAATGAACACCCAAGAGTAATTTATTTTTTAAATACAAAATATATAACGATTTTAAAATCTTAGCCTAAACAACTTGATACATTGCAACAAAAATTTATAAACCAACCATCAAATTGACACATAGTGTAGGTGAACTCGACCCGTCGTAATGAAAACTTAAAGACCAACCATGAAATTGATACATTGTGGGGGTAGACTTCATTCATTATAACGAAAATTTTAAAATCAACTATCAAATTGACTATAGCGGGATCGGGTTGTTAAACGAGCATCGACACAGACCCTGCAGAAAAATAAAAATGAAAAATAAAAAACCAAACTAAAAAAAAAAAATGTATAAAGAAATAAAAATGAAAAATAGAAAAGAAAACAAAAATTCAAATATTGAAAAACAAACAAAAAAAAATAATACAAAAGAAATTAATTTTCTTAATATTGATAAAAGAAAAAATAATGAAAAAACACAAAAAAATAATAAAGAAAAAACAAATTTTAAATATTGAAAAAT
>APFE031636830.1:25486-50393 GCA_000404065.3 Pinus taeda
TTTTTATTTTAATTTTTAATGGAGTATTCTTTAGTGCAACTTTTTTGAAGCTAGAATTTTGTGGTTTAATTTTTCTAAAATTTGGTCGGAATTCATTGAAATCACAAGATTGATGGGTAAATCCTGCACAATAGAGGTGCCCTAGGGGTTTATCATGGTGTTGAATCCATATGATGATGATGATGGTTAACATCCATTAAGACCAAACTTTGGTCTATCAAACCTAAAGAAACAAATTATTTAGTTTGATTTAAGATTTTATTCCTATGCTCAAAAAGCTTGGAGAGAAGCCTCTCGAGCTCACTGTAATTTTGACAACGTAAAAGGCTAGGAAGGTCAGTGTTGCAACAAAGATTTTGAAACTGAGACCAAATGTGGCTGTACGCGGGGCACTCTAAGAGGAAGTGATTTTCATCCTCAATCTTCGTATTCTCATAGAGATGGCAAACCCTTTCCATCCATGGTGTTTTAAGAAATGCCCAACGACCCGTTTCACTATGGAGCTCATGAGAGTTCGTTCTAATCTTGGCTATATTAATTTTCATCTTTCAGCTAGTTAAAATAGAGAGATACTTTTGATCTTCTAGGGTGGGGTTGATGACCTCCTTAATATCTTAATTTTCTTGTAGCTACTAAATCTTTCTCACACCACATTTTTACTTTTAACTTAGAAGTAACAATAACACAAATCAAGATTTTACCTCAATTTTTTCCACTGCATTCCGGCGCCCAAAACTCCAAAAAGTCGCACTATAGACAACTCAATTTTTAATGTTTTGCTTTTTTTTCATTTAATTTTTTAGTTATGTATTTTTATTTTTTATTTAAAATGTTTGTAAAAAAAAAAAAAAAAAAAAAAAAAAAAAAAAAAAAAAAAAAAAAAAAAAAAATGTTTTTATTTAACAAAATTAATTATCTTTTTTTTTTTAACTTTTGTTTTTCAATTTTTTGTTTTTAATTTTTTGTTTTAAATTTTTATTTAAATTTTTTTTGTTTATATATTTTTTAACTACTTTATTATTATTATTATTTTTATTTGTTTGGTTTTGTTTTTTTTTTAAATTTAAAATTTATTTTTATTTTAATGTTGTATTTTTTTTTTTGAATTTTATTTTTAACTTAAATTTTTAATTTATTTATTTTTTAAATTTAATATTAATTTTTTGTAAAATTTTGTTTAGGTTTTTTTTTAGATTATTATTATGTGGTTGTATTTATTTTTTTAACTTAAAAATAGTTGTGGATGTATTTTTCTTTTATTATTTTAATATCAAATTTTTTTCTTAAATTTATTATTTTGAATTATTATTTTAATATTTTAATTATTTTCTATTTATTTTTTTTTTTTGTTTAAAATTTTATTTTTACATTTATTTGTGTTATTTTACATTTCTATTGTTATTTTTAGTTTTTATATATTTTTTTATTATTTGAGTTTTTTGTCATGTTATTTAATTTATTTTTTTTATGTTTTATTACCAATATGAAAATCACAAACATTAAAAAAAAAAATATCCATACTTAATACATTAGAAAATAGTGTAAAAAAATAAGCCCTCTAAACAAAAAGGGTTGATGAAAAGGGTTGATACTGCATCAACCATTTTCAAAATCAAGATGAAAATCACTAACATTTAAAAAAGGTGTTCATACTTACTACGTAAAAAAAAAAATTAAAGTGTCAAAATAAATTCTTTAAAAAAATGCGTTGATGTTGCATCAGCGCTTTTCAAAATCAAAATGAAAATCACTAATGTTTTAAAAAATATGTTCATACTTGGTACATAAGAAAAATTAAAGTGCTAAAAATATGCTAAAAAAAAGTGTATTCTTACATCACCACTTTTCAAAATTGGGTGATTTTTTGCTACCTCAAAAAAATGGGTACCAATTCATTTTCTCATTTGATCGGTAACTATGTTCAATTTCAAATGTGTTGGAAATACTGAGAGGGGGGTTGAATCAGTGTTCCTTAGCAATTAGCTCTTTTAAATTTTTTTCAAAGCATTAGTTAATCTTCAATTATTATTAATGTTTATGCAGTAATAACAGTAAATAAAATAACACAGTAGACACAAGAATTTTAGGTGGAAAACCCCTTCCGGGTCAAAAGCAACCAAACGCTTTTCTAATAAATTCTTCAATCTTCAGGCCCAACTAAAATGAAAGCAAAAACTTCCTAGAATTCTAGAAAAGCATTCTTCTCCAACTCCCACTGGAAGGATGCCCCAATGCCCTGGTTTCTTTAGTAGTCAATTGAATGGATGCCCCAACATCCTAGACCAACCTACCACCCTGAAGTGTTCACAGGCTCTAACCTGTAGGCGACTTCATGCACAAACCTAGCACCTCCCCGCCACCCTATAATGAATGAAATGAGACAAGAGTGTGGATTCTTGTACCAGAGACAACGATCCACGATACAATATGATTTGCAATGATTTTGACCGAACACCCAATCACACTATGACCTGCAACCCAACCATGACATCATCCTAGCAGAGACTCCTATACCTCCCAATAATGCCTTTTCGACTCTAGGAAGATTGACTCTTTTACAACTTTACAATGATGACTCTTGGCCTTAACACTTCTTCACAATATGCAGATGATTGTCATGTCTACAAAGGATGTCCCGTTGAATCTTGGCCCTGATACTTCTTCACAATATGCAGATGGTTGTCATGTCTTCAAATGATGTCCCGCTACAATGCCTCCTTTGATTTAATACTTCAGCTCTTGAATTCTTGCTTGAAGTTGTAATTGAATCTTCTTCTACTTGCATGCAAAATTTTCCCGGCAAAACCAATCCCAAAACAAAAAAAATACCCTTCAACTTATCTCTACCTGTAAAACACATGTAAGTGCATCATAATGAATAAATACAAATTAAAATTACAATGCGTACCTGAAGTGTGCTTGTCATTTTTTGTTGTTGACTTGTTGTAGCAGTAGAAAAAGACTCCTACTCTTGATATAGGCCTGGACTCTATGCAAGACTATATCCAAAACTGACCTAAAGATATATACAATAAAAACTGATGACAGACCCTAGACTTGTGATGGATCAAGTTCTAAATACAACAACAAAGACTATTCCATCAACTATGAAAATACAATTAACATGAACTTACAACATCATATAGATTTAGCAAACTTGGTGTAGCATCAAGAATATGTAGCATAAAACGTGAAGTATTAAGAATATGACATCTGAAAAACTAATTGTGACATATAGAGACATAGAGATATAATCGAAACATTGTATATGCGTTGTCCTGCAAAAACATATGTCAGAGATGATACTCAAAATTCAAATGTAAACACTAATCATACATACCTTATTGTAAGATACTTACCCTTGACTGTTGATGTGTGGTCCTTACTTGATGATCCTTGAATGTATGTTTTTTCTTAGCTTCTAGGAGCTCGATATTGAATCTGTTGTATCTATGTAATTTCGAATCTCCATGGTATGAAATTTTGTCTTGTAGTATCCCTCTAAGTCTTCTTTCTAACCCCATAGGTCTGATCAAGATTGGATTCTTCAAGAAAGATTTATGCCCAATCTCCCACGATGACTTGATTATAGACCCATTCAATAGAGCGAATTTGTACGAAGTGCCATGTGTCATTGTTGTGACCTTAGGTCCTAAAAACACTACTCAACAAACTACATTTCGTCCTCTTTCTATGACTATTTACGAAATTTGAATCCAATGCTCAGAGAGAAAGTTTTGACGATTTTCCCAACGTCACTTGTTTGACATGGAATTCGAGAGCCTCCAAAAACCCTAACTTCCTCAGATCATATATCCGAAAATATAGCGAACCAAGATCTGAAATTCGGTCACGAGGTTCATCAAGATTTCGGCTCAAATGGGTTTTAATTTCAGCTCCTGAAGCTTCGCAAAAAATAAAAAATAAAAAATTATAGTAAAAATTCCACGATGACCTGTTTGAAGCCACAAAATCCCTACAAGAGGAGGATATGAGGGTCATTATTTATATGAATGTCTTGAGTTGAGAGGGTCCTCAACAAGTGAATGTTGGAAGGATTTTAGGAACAAAAAAATATTATTAATTATTGAATATTCAATGACCACAACCAATTATGAGTGCCATGCCACAACCCATAGGGTTTTAACCCACTAATTGGGGCTACTAACTTCAAACGCAAATAACTCTCAAACCATGAAGAAATGGGAGGTGTACCATATATCAATAGAAACATATCGACGAGTAGAATCCATCAATAATATCTTTGACACAAAATAATATGATTAGTCAAGTAAAAATGCCCTTGAAATATTGGGGTAGCCCTTGGTGTTGCTTGGGTTGACACCATGACAACCACAAATCAACAATCTCCCCCTTTGGCATTGATGGCAACACAAGTACTCCACCTACGATCATGAAACCTCTTCCTACTGCCTTCTCTCCCCCTTTGTCATCAATGGAAAAGGGTAACTCCCCCTGACAAATAGTCATCCTGCAGACCTGTACACACCTTCCACTCCCCCTTTCTACTCGAGTAGATAAGAGAAAGAGTCTAATGAAAACTTGGGAGAATCCCAAGCTTTTGGCAAAGATACTCAAATGCTTCACAAGGTAATGGTTTGGTAAAGATGTCAGTAATTTGTTCCTTTGTGCCAACATATTTAAGCTTGATATTATTTTCAGCGACCCGCTCTCTAACGAAATGATATTTAATCAGAATGTGCTTCATTTTGGAATGCATCATAGGATTCTTGGAGATACTAATGGCGTTGGTGTTATCGCAAAATGTGGGAATATGTTCATCGAACTTGACTTGAATATCTTGCAAAGTTTGCTTCATCCAAAGAACTTGAGTACAACAAGCTGTTGTCGCGACATATTCTGCTTCTGTTGTGGATAACAAGATTGAAGGTTGCTTTTTACTTAACCATGAAACAAGACAACCACCTAGATAGAATTTTGCTCCATTGGTACTCTTACCATCATCAACACTTCCTTCCCAATCTGCATCTGTATAAGCTTGGATGACCAAATCATTTCCTTTGGGATACCGTAGACCATATTCCATTAGGCCCTTAAGATACCAAATAATTCTTTTGACAAAAATAATACGAGATTCTTTTGGTGCTGCTTGAATCTCGCTACTTTTCCTACATCACATCAGGCCGAGAGGCTATCACATATAAGAGACTACCAATCATGGATCTATACAATCTTTGGTCCACATCCTTTGACAAATTTTCTAAGCTTAACTTGAACATGTTACCATGGGGGTAAGGATTGCCTTGCAATCTTCCATCTGGAATTTCTTGAGCATTTATTTGATGTACTTGGTTTTATATATGAATATTCCTTTATCCTTTTAAGAAATCTAAAGCCCTAAAAAGTATTTTAGTTCGCCAATCATAGACATTTCAAACTCACTTTGCATTTTTGTGGCAAAGTCTTTACTTAATCTGTCATCGTTGCTTCCAAAGATTATATCATCCACATCTACTTCGATAATTGTTAGGTTATCTCCATCCACTTTCAAATAAAGATTGTTATCAGCGCTTCTTTTCTTGAATCCCTGTTGATGTAGATATCTATCAAGATGAGCATACCAAGCCCTAGGAGCTTGCTTGAGACCATATAGAGCCTTCTTTAATCTGTAGACGTAATCTTCTTTGTCATAGAGCAGAAAATATTTAGGTTGTTCAATTTAAACTTCTTCCTCCAATTCACCATTTACAAAAGCTAACTTAACATCCATTTGGTAGACCTTGATTTTTCTCGAGCAAGCATAAGCGAGAAACATATTGATAGCTTCCATTCTGGCAAAGAGAGCAAATGTTTCTTCAAAATTGATTCCTTCAACCTATGCATATCCTTTGCAGACTAATCTTGCCTTGTTCCTAGTAACCTGTAATCCTTCAATTGTTTTTCTCTCCCTAAACCTGTAATGAAACTGTTATCTTGTTCAAACTACCTTCCTGTCAATCGTAGACTTGTGCCATATACTGCCACATAGACTCCTCCTATACAAACATTATGGATTCAACCAGCCAGATTGTTCAAAATAGTAAGTCACCTAATGGGCCATCTTAACTTGAGTCATTATTTGAAGCAATTTTTAATTCCTTGTGACCTTTTGCTTTTACAAATCCTGGAAGCATAATTGTTCAAATCTTGTTATCTGCTTTGTCTTCATGTACATATTTCCTTTTCTAGACCTTCTTATTCCTACAATCTTGAGCCATGTGCCCATATTTATGACACTTGAAGCATTCAATGTTGTCCAAAGGTGATTCCATCTGATATCTGCAACTGCGAGCGCTATGGCCAAAGTTACGGCATTTGAAACATTCAATATTTGGCCCATCTAGCATGTATTCTCTTCTGATAAAATCATCGTGGAACCTATCTCGTGATCCTGCAAACTTGCTTCTAGGGTTTTGTAGATAATGATTGTACCTGTCAAAAACTTCACAATCCCTAGCCCTATGTCCATAGTTAGCACATAAAAAACAATAACCATTAAATAAATGAACATACCTGGAAGATTTTTCATTCTTCTTTGGAGGCGGTGTTGTATTTTGTTGTGGTCCTTTGTTCTTGATTGCTTTGGTCTTGTTCTTTGGAGTTGCAACATTCTTCTTTGGCTTTTCAGTTTGATCAACTTCCTTCTTAGAATCATCCTGCGAAGATGTGGAGCTTGTACCTTCAGCAACTTGAGCTTTACCATCTTTAATTGCATTCATTTTTACTTCTTCATTTGTCTTATCTTGTAAGTGTTCCTTTTGTGATCTCTTGAGTTTGTTGATCTCATCACGGGTTGCATCAAGTTCTTCTTGCTTTTGAGCAAGATCTTCTTGAACCATATTTTCAATATCTTCCTTCTTTTTTCTGCCTCCTCTACCTGTAGCTTGAGAAGAGTGGTCTTCTCTACTCTTTGTTGAGAACCTATATCTATTCCTTCTACTTCTCATTTTCAATCCTGAGCCTACTTATTTCTACTAAATATGTTTCTAATTCCTTTTTCTTTTGGTCAACAACGGATATGTACCTTTGATCATATTCCTTTCAATTTATGCTTCCTGCATCTGTTGTGTGATCCTGCTAATCTTTGCAAACGTTTTGTCGAGTTCTTGTTGCTTTTGTTGGACTTCTCTCTTGAGGTCTTGTGTCATTGTATTCTTGATTTCTTCCAATTGAGTTCTAAGTCTACTAATCATCTTCTCAAATTCTTCATTTTCTTTGATGAGTTCTTTTGTTTTCTTCAATTCTGCTTCCAAAGGTCTTGTCTTTTCCTTTTGAATTTTGAGTTCCTTTATCACCTTGATCACTTGATTTTGAAACTCTATTTTACTCATTTCTCCCATTTCTTCATCATAATCATAAGGACCTGAATTTTCAATAACATGTTGACCCGATTGCTTTGTTGAATAGAGATTATGAAGCTTTTCCCAAAGAGCTTTAGCTGTTGAACATTGACCAACTTTTGTTTTCACGGAATTTGGCAAAACATTCAAAATTACATTCATGGGCTTTGAATTGTACCTTTTAGCTTCATCAGTAGATGTGTCTCCAGAAGCAATTGATTCCCATACTCCATGTGCCTACAAATGTACTTCCATCTTGGATTCCCTTATCCAGTAATTATCTGCATCAAAATTAGGGGCTGGTACACAATACTCACTTTCTTCAGATTTTGTTGTACATGTACCTTCCTTTGAAATCCTTGTAACCTGCTTCTTTGACTTTCCCATCTCTATGCTTTGAAAACTGACTTTGAGCAGTTAAGTTGTTACTGAAGGAACCAAGCTCTAATACCAATTGTTGGAAATATTGAGAGGGGGGGGTGAATCAGTATTCCTTAGCAATTAGCACTTTTAATTTTTTTTCAAAGCATTAGTTAATATTCAATTATTGAATAGAGTTCGGATATTCCACAGTGCTCATATTTTCTGGTCGACGTTTCGAGTCTGAAACTAGACTCATCATCAGGACAAGATTGTGAGGAGAAAAGAAGGAGAAGGATAGGTATAAATATGCAAAAGCAGGATGAGAAGAAAAACAAGCCGACTCGTTAAAAAAACAAAAGAAAAAAAAAATACATTTATTAAATAAACATTAATTTTTATAATGAGATAAAAAAGTATTAATATTAATATATATTAGAGTAACTAACTAATTATTAAACAATATAAAGGGCTTAAATAACAAAAATAATTAAATTATAAATGAGTCGGCCTGTTTGTCTTCTCATCCTGCTTTTGCATATTTATACCTATCCTTCTCTTTCTTTTCTCCTCACAATCTTGTCCTGATGATGAGTCTAGTTTCAGACTCGAAACGTCGACCAGAAAATATGAGCACTGTGGAATATCCGAACTCTATTCAGAAATCACACCACAGTAATCTGTATTCAATTATTATTAATGTTTATGTAGTAATAATAGTAAATAAAATAACATAGTAGACACAAGAATTTTAGGTGGAAAATCCCCTCTGGGTAAAAATCCACTGAACGCTTTTCTAATAAATTCTTTAATCTTCAGCCCCAACTGAAATGAAAGCAAAAACTTCCTATAATTCTAGAAAATCATTCTTCTCCAACTCTCACTGGAAGGATGCCCCAATGCCCTGGCTTCTTCAGTAGTCAACTGAATGGATGCCCCAGCATCCTAGACCAACCTACCACCGTGAAGTGTTCACAGGCTCCAACCTGTAGGCGACTTCATGCACCAACCTAGCACCTCCCTGCCACCCTATAATGACTGAAATGAGACAAGAGTGTGGATTCTCGTACCAGAGACAACGATCCACGATACAATATGATTTACAATGATATTGACCGAACACCCAATCACACTATGACCTGCAACCCAACCATGACATTATCCCAACAGAGACTCATATACCTCCCAATAATGCCTTTTCGACTCTAGGCAGATTGACTCTTTTACAATAATGAATCTTTTACAACTTTATAATGATGACTCTTTCCCTTAACACTTCTTCACAATGTGCAGATGGTTGTCATGTCTCCAAAGGATGTCCCATTGAATCTTGGGCTTGATACTTCTTCACAATATGCACATGGTTGTCATGTCTTCAAAAGATGTCCCATTGCAATGCCTCCTTTGATTTTATACTTCAGCTCTTGAATTCTTGCTTAAAGTTGTACTTGAATCTTCTTCTACCTGCATACAAAATTTGCCCGATGAAACCAATCCCAAAACAAAACAAAATACCCTTCAACTTACCTCTACCTGCAAAACACATGCAAGTGCATAATAATGAATAAATTAAAATTAAAATTACGATGCGTACCTGAATTTTGCTTGTCACTTTTGTTGTTGACTTATTACAGCAGTAAAAAAAGACTCCCAATCTTGATATAGGCCTAGATTCTATGCAAGACTATATCCAAAACTGACCTAAAGATATATACAATAAAAACTAATGACAGGCCCTAGACTTGTGATGGACCAAGTTCGAAGTACAAAAATAGAGACCATTCCATCAACTATGACAATACAAGTAACATGAACTTACAACATCATATAAATTTAGCAAACTTGGTGTAGCATCAAGAATATGTAGCATAAAATGTGTAGTATCAAGAATAGGACATCCGAAAAACTAATTGTGACATATAGAGACATAGAGATATAACCGAGACATTGTATATACTTACGTTGTCCTGCAAAAACATATGTCAAAGATGATACTCAAAATTCAAAATTAAACACTAACCATACATACCTTTTTGTAGGAGACTTCCCCTTGACTGTTGATATGTGGTCCTTATTGCAGTGATCCTTGAATTCATGTTTTTTCTTGCCTTCTAGGAGCTTGATATTGAATATGTTGTATCTATGTAATTTCGGATCTCCAGGGTCTAAAACTTCGTCCTGTGGTATCCCTCTAAGTCATCTTTCCAACCCCACAGGTCTGATCAATATTGGATTCTTCAAGAAAGATTTATGCCCAATCTCCCACGATGGCCTGATTATAGACCAGTTCAGTAGAGCAAACTTGTATGAAATGCCACGTGTCACTGTTGCAACCTTAGGTCCTGAAAACACTACTCAACAAACTAAAGTCTGTCTTGTTTTTGTGACTATTTATGAAATTTGAATCCAATTCTTAGAGAGAAAGTTCTGACGATTTTCCCAACGTCACTTGTTTGACATGGAATTAGGGAGCCTCCAAAAACCCTAGCTTCCTTAGATCATATCTCCAAAAATATAGAGAACCAAGATCTAAAATTTGGTCACGATGTTCATCAAGATCTTGGCTCAAATGGGTTTTGATTTCAAATTCTGAAGCTTCATAGAAACAAAGTTATAGCAAAAATTCCACAATGACCTGTTTGAAGCCACAAAATCCCTAAAAGAGGAGGATATGAGGGTCATTATTTATATCAATGTCTTGACTTGAGAGGGTCCTCAACAAGTGAACTTTGGAAGGATTTTAGGAGCAAAAAAAATATTATTAATTATTGAATATTCAATGACCACAACCAATTATGAGTTTCGTGCCACAACCCCATAGGGTTTTAGCCCACTAACTGGGGTTACTAACCTCAAACGCAAATAACTCTAAAACCGTGAAGAACTGGGAGGCGTACCATATATCAACAGAAACATCTCGATGAGTAGAATCCATTGAGAAGATATTTGATGCAAAATAATATGATTTTTCAAGTCAAAATTCCCTTTCAAGATCGGGGTAGCCCTTGGTGCTACTTGGGTTGACATCAATGAAAACCACTGATCAACATAATGTGTGTCTCATGGAATGTGACAATATGCTAGGCAACCAAATATCCTAAAGTGACTAACATCTAGCTTCTCCCTTGTGAATGCCTCCTCGGGAGTCATCTTTCCAAGTTCTCTATGTGGGGTCATGTTCTGAATATAAATCATCGTACTACATGCCTCAGCCCATAAATCGTGGGGGAGATCCTAGTCATACAACATCGATCACACTGCCTCCGAAATAGACTCGTTCTTCCTCTCAGTAACCCCATTCTATTGCGAGTTGTAAGGAACCTATCACTCTCTATTATTTCCTACCCTATTACAAAATTCTTGGAACTCTTTGCTGGTGTACTCAACTCCGTTGTCTAACCAAAGAGTTGGTATCTTTCTACCTATTGCATTCTCCACTAGAGCCTTGAACTCCTCAAAGTGACTGAAGACTTCATTCTTGGTATTCAAAAAATAGATCCAGGTTTCTTGGAGAAATCATCCATAAATATAGTGAAGTACTCATACCCGCTGAGAGACTTCGTTGACATCATCTCACATATATCTAAACGCATAAGGTCAAGTATCCCTGAGATCTATTCTCACTTCTTGGAAAAGTTGCTTTCGCAAACTTCCCCAACACACATCATCATGTTTTGTGCTCACTTTTGGAACACCTGTCACCGTCTCAAGATGCAATCTAAGTGCTCCATGATGAATATGGCCCATCCTCCTATGACATAGCTCCCCCTGGTCTCTCGAACTATTGATGCTAACTAATGCCTTAGGAGTGTTCATTTGCAACATATACAACCAGTTTCTCCTCACCCTGATTGATATAAGTGACCTCTAATCCTTGTGCTTTAACATCACCTTCACCCCTTTAAACACAACACTCTATCCTTTTTCCTAAAGGATGGATACATAGATCAAATTCATCCACAAGCCTGACATATGCAACACATCATGAATAGGTATATTGCAACACCCTCATCCCACATCCACCTAAGTAACCATGCCAACTGGGGTAAACATGAGAAGAGAGGCTACTATGATCATATTCAACCTCCTAGGTAACATTAAGGAAGTGGAATTGATGGAATACCATATTAATTCATCTAACATCATCAACAAAACCCTTAGGAGACAAGTCAGCCACTCAGACAGCCTGTCCCTGGGTCCCACTATTGTCCTAGACCTCTAAGGCAATAGTCGCTCTCATGCTATGGGCAAGGGAGTGACCAAATACCTAAAGTCGCTCTCATAGGCTTGCCTACCAGTGACTCTGGACTAAAGTTGCCAGTTTTGTACTAGCAACCCCAAGATTTAAGCCACTCTTTCAGGCCAGAGCCTAAGCCACTGCCCAAAATGGAAAGAAAGCTTAGAATAAGGTAAAGTACAACGAAACAATATTGCAAAAGTAAATAGGTGATCAAGACCTTAACCATACCCCTACTAGCCATGACATGCATTTCGTCAAACACATCATCAACATGTAAACTACATGTGTAAATAGTAGAATTAAGTGTATGGATCTCATACTTATCTGAAAATCACCATGAACCATTTTTTCCTCGTGTCATTTGTTGCCTTATCATGTATTAGGTCATAGATACATTATCCATTCAAATACAAGTAAAAACATGTTGAGAGCCACATATAACTATTGTCATAAAATGTGCATATAACCAGCATAATAGGAACAAAAATATAATAAACATATCAACCATCAAAATCCATATATACACCAGTAAATTTACACATGAAAATCAATGCAATGAAGTTTCATTAATCAGTGCAATGAACCAATTGGTGATGGGACTACCACATTCCACCAGATCATAGATTGGTTGAGCTAAGTCTCTTTTCAGCCAATCAACCTCGTGTTATATTCCAAGCATGAATGTGGGACTCATAAAACACATAAAAAACACCCAATGTGGATGCCATTGGAGTTCTTTGTCTACATCGTGAGGAATTTGAGCTCCTCATAGTCTCTCAAGCTTTACCGTGCATCCACAGTCTGATCCAAGGATCACTAGGCCCTACATCGAGACATACTCTCCAAGCTTTACCATGTATTCCATACCGGAATCACTACACCCAACGGAGAGAAAATACACCTCTTAGCTTTACTGTATATCGCGCCATTCACCGACAAGGATTCCTAGGCCCACCGAGGCACACAATATAGCTTTACCATAACCCACAGTTCGGTTCAGGGGTTACTAGGCCAGTGGCTTCGTGCATCCTCAGTCTGGTTCAGGGACCACTACACCATGTGTTTGTCAATTCGAAGATCCACCCCACTCAGCTTCGAATCCAATCCAACCATCCCACACAAACCGAATGAGAGAACCCATCTCATCAAACCTATCAAGAAATGACAAGGTTAGGCTAAAAATACTATCACACTTGCCAAAACCCATGCCATGGTAGAAAAGAAGCACATGCAATCCCATGCATGCCAAATCTAGCAAGGAAAATACACATGCAAGTCGATGCCTGCAATGAAGCCTGTTGTAGCTACATGATCCTGCCTTTCCTTGCTTGATCTTTACTTCCTCTTTCCTTCTTTTCCTTTCTTGCTTCAATGCCAAAGTGCTCCAAGAAACTCTAAGTGTCCAAGATATGAGAGAGAGAGAGAATAATGAAAGAACTCCAAAGCTAAACCGACAAAAGGTTACTAACTGATCCTCATAAGCCTTTTTATGAATGAGGCCTCTATTTTCTTCATTTTCCATTATTTTCCTTCATTTTCCTCCTCACATGCAACCTATGACCTTTCACCTCCTTTTTGTCCTAATTTCCATTATTTTAATAAATAGCTGTGCCAAAATTCCATTTTGCCTTTCCAAATCCTTAGTCATTGCCTTTGCCAATTTCCTTAGCCATAAACAACCAAATGAACACCCCCAGGATGTCTTACCCAACATTAAGCTTGGAATAAGTGTCCCATTCATCCGTGGCTATTGTTTTTAATTTTTTTCCATGAAATTTTCACCAGGGTTGTTACAAAACCCTCCCCCTTGGGGGACACCTTCCTCGGTGTCCAATCACACATATACATCAACAACCTGTTGAAATAAGACTACTAGTTATGGAGCCTTATAACATAGCTCGATGCAGTATTTACAATGAAGGACCTATTCAAGAGAAGAACGTCGTGACAACATGACAACATACCACATAATGGAGGTTTATAACACAACTCATTATAGTATTTACAATGATCATCCTGTTGAGTGCCAACTCACATGACATCATAACATCATGATAACATAAACACATGATAACATAACCATAATGACATGACACCCATACCGTATAGTGGAGCTTTATAACACAGCTCGTTACAATATTTACATCTACACACACGGGTACATATAGAAACATTATAAAAAATCTAGATACCAAATCACATGCCAAATCATATACCAAAAAATATATCAAACATATACTAGTCATCATATCTAAGCACATATCAAAACATCATATAACATATATCAAACCATCATAAAGCATATATCGAACCACCATAAGCATATACCAAACCACCATAAGAAAATACCAAACACCATAAGAAAATACCAAACCACCATAAGAAAATACCAATTCACCATGTCAATTCTGCTTTGTCTCCACCAACAAACAAGGAAGGATACATGTCTTGCATCTAATCCACCATCTCCCATGCAGCTTCATCGGGCCCAAAGTGAATCCATTACACTTTAACTTGCTCAATTGCTTAGTTTTGGAGCATGAGCACCTTTTTCTATAATATACACTGAAGCTCTAGTTGGAATTATCCATTTGGTTCCACCTGCAATACAGACTAGTCAATCACATGATCAACATCCTTAACATACTTCTTAAGAAAAGATACATGGAAAACAATGTGTACTTTCACTGTCAGAGGAAATGCAAGTCGATAGGCTATTGGCCCAATCCTCTCAATGATACTAAAGGATCCACAAAATCGTGGTTCTAGCTTGGCACATGATCCAATCCGCAAGGAGCTCTTCTTCAGTTTGATGCGCAAGTACACATGTTCCCCAATGTGGAACTCCTTGAATGACTTGTTCCTATCTACATAACTCTTCTGCCTATCCCGTGTTTTCTTGAGATTCTTCTTAATCACTACATCTCCTATTCCATGTCTGCCAACATATTTGGTCCAATCAATACTCTACTAATAGGATCACTCCAACTGATGAGAGTGTTACTACTCCGCCCATACAATGCCTCAAAAGGAATCATCCTCAGTGACTCTTGATAATAATTGTTGTATGTGAATTCTACCAAGGGGAGATACTCTTTCCACTTCCGTTGTTGATGCATCACATACATCTTCAACATGTCCTCTAATATCTTGTTGACCCTCTCTGTTTGTCCATCTCTCTGTAGATGATAAGTTGTGCTAAAGGCCAACTCTGTGCCCAAACCTGCAAATAACTCCTTCCCAAAACTTGGAAGTGAAATTCCTATCCTTGTCTGACAGAATCTTCTTCGGAACACCATGTAGTCTAACCACATCTCTGATGAACACCTATGACACATCACTAGCTGAGAACGCAGACTTCCTCAAAATGAAGTGTGCAACCCTTGTTAACTTGTCCACAATGACCATGATGGAATCATGTTGCTTCACTGTCTTCGATAACCCTGTGATGAAATCCATGGAAATAACCTCCCGTTTTCATTATGAAATTGCAATCAATTGTAGCAATCCTCCTGAATGTTTACACTCTTATTTCACTGGCTAATAACCAAATCATCTCGCCACAAACTCTGCTACATCCCTCTTCAAATTCGGCCAATAGTAATACCTCTTCACCGTTGTCAGTGTCTTCTAATAACCTAGTGACCTAAATATGGTTTCGCATGAAATTCCCTCAATATCACCTTCTTGAGCTCACTACTATCCGGTACATATATCTTGTCTCGGAACCTGACCAATCCATCTGTTGTAAGACAATAGTCCATGCCCTATGCACTTGCACTTGTACCTGTACTATCACCTTGTTGCAACCTGTGCACAATCTCCATATACCTAACATCATGTTCTCCTACCTGCAAGATCCTATCTTGTAATTATGTCACGTAGGAGCTCATAGCTACCAAGTGATGTACCTGTATCTATCTATTCAGAGCATCTTCCACCCTGTTCTCTTTACCTTTGATGTACCTGATCTCGAAATCAAACTCGTTGATCATGGCTAACCATCTAGCTTTCTTGGCATTTAGATTCAGCTAGTCAAACAAATACCTCAACCCAATGTGATCACTCATAAGCACAAATCATCTGGCAAGAGGATAGTGCCACCACATCTTCAGTTCATGTATAATCGTTTCTAACTCAAGATCATGTGTCGGGTAGTTCTGCTTGTGCTCGTTTAGTTTCTGGGTCTCATAACATACCACATGTTTGTCCAGCATAAGGAATCCACCAAGCCCACTCTTGCATGCATCTGCGCATAGGAATCCTTATCTAGATCTGCAATATGTAGTAATGGTGCATGTGTCAACAACTTCTTAAGTTGCTCAAAGCTAGCCACGCACTCCTCAGTCTGTTCCAACTTCTTATCTTTCCTCTATAAGGATGTAATGGGATAAGCAATCTATAATAATTTCTTAATGAACGTCCTGTAATATCCTACCAAACCCATGAAATATCTCACCTCATCCACACTCTTAGGAGCTACCCACTCCATGATGGCCCTTATCTTCTCTGGATCTACCACAATTCCCTCCTTGGAGACCACATACCCCAAGTAGTGTACCTCAGTCTAAAATAAGCTACATTTGTGAGCTTAGCATACAACTGATGCTCTCTTAACAATCTCAACAATGTTGCTAAATGCTCGACATGCTCTTCCTCATTTTTATAATATACAGTATATCATCAATGAACACAATAACAAACTTATCCAAATATGGATGCAACACACTATTCATCAAACACATGAATGTAGTTGGAGCATTAGTTAATCCAAACGAAACAACAACAAACTCATAATGCCCATACCTGGTCCTAAACACAGTCTTGTAAATGTCTTCCTCTTTGATGTGTACTTGACGGCATCTAGATCTCAAGTTAATCTTCGATAACATTGTTGCTCCCTTCAGCTGATTGAACAAGTCATCAATCCTAGAAAAAGGATATTTGTTCTTGATAGTCACTTTATTCAACTACCTGTAATTAATGCATAATATGAGGGTACCATCTTTCTTCTTCACAAACAAGATCGGTGTGCCCCAAGGTGATACACTTGGCCTATTGTATCCCTTACCCAACATTTCCTTCAACTACAATTTTAACTCAACCAAATCAGGTGTGATCATCCTGTAAGGTACTTTCGATACTAGAGCTACCCCTGGCACTAACTCAATTGAAAATCCTACCTCCCTGTGAGGTGGAAACTTTGTAATGTCCTCAAGGAATACATCCCAAAACTACTACAACACTAGATATCTACTCAACACATATGCATCATCAACCTCCTTACCCTTATCACTAGAAATGTGTACTGCAAATAGCTTTCACCCTTTCCTGCGACTACACTTTGCTTGCATAGTTGTCACCATCCTAATTGATGTGGCTTTCTTCTTACCTTGAAATACTCTTGGTTCTCCATTGTCATCAACACACTCAATAGCTTTATCATAGCAGTCAACCTTGGTTCTATATAGATACAAAGAATCCATGCCCAACAACATATTGTATGATCTTGATGGTAACACATTCAAATGTGTTGTTGTAGGTGTTTGGTCAATTTAGTGTGTCCTCAATTGCTATATAAATTGTCAATCCGGGAGTCATAAATTGTTGAAGTGAAGTGCACTATATATGCAAGATTACCATTTTCTTATTTCTTTGTTGTTTTTTATTTTTGATTTATTTTTGGGTTTATCTTCTCGTTGATTCTCTAATATGAGATGGCAAGTCTAAAAATCAAGTATGGATATAAGTATTCAAGGCAATGGTGACCTTTTAAAATAATTTCCAAACTTCAAATTTTCAAAAAGGTTTTCAAACTTGCAATGATGAAATCAATTACTAAGAGAAAATAAAGATGTAACTAAATTCTAATTAAACCAAACAATGAACTAGTGACTATGAAACCCAGTATCCTTGCTGTTGTATAAAAAGAAAACTGAACTCAAAGCAATTCAAAAACTGTAAGAAAAGTAAACTAAACCATATCACATCAACTCATATTCTAACCCCTCACCATTCGACTCGCTCCGGCTATAGGAGGTAATCATAAACAAATTGAGTAATCTGATATCTAAATTGCATAAAATAAAAACTAAGATCAAACTACACATTCATCCTTCAATCCCTCACCATTCGACTCGCTCTGGTTATAGAAGGTAACCAAAAATGATACGAGTAATCTAATCACTAACTTGCAAAAGCAAATAAACTAATATCAAACTATACATTCACACTCAATCCCTCACCATTCGACTCGCTCTGGCTATAGGAGGTAACTGAAAATGACATGAATAGTCTAATATCTATCTTGCAGAAAAGTAAATGAACAAAAGCAAAACTGAAAGAAATAAACAGTGCTGAATTAGAACTAAGAAAACAAATCAGCAGAAGGACAAGATAATTCCATCATGTCATTAGTCATTAAAAAGCTATGTGCACTTGCCCGGGCTATCTATTAGAACCTGAAATGAAAACACTGATCAGTTGACAGTCATTAGAAAGCATAAAAGAAACTATGGACAGCAATCAACATGAATACCATGAGCAATGTAGTATATACAAGCAAACAATTATGGCATCAAGAGTGTAAATGAAGAAAACATGAAACTATACAGTAACTACAGAACCTTGGTGTACAAGGGCCCTCTACAACCTCGGCCAATCAGAAATCAATCACTGATTTGAACTTAAAAGCAGTGTCTTCTCATATATTGAAATACAGTCATAACATAAGGACTAAGTCACGACACGATGGCTCATAAAAACAGTCAACATTAAATATCAAAAACTAGTCTATACACATACGAGGAAGCTTTATTTATAGCAGGAAATAACATAACTAATTCCTAAGATCTGCGCTGGTAGACAGACACGTAAATGACCATATTCGAAAATCTAGCAGTATGGTAGCTGTGAGAAATAAATCCAAGGAGGGTGGTTGTTAGATTCGGTTCATGGGCAATCCCCAGGTGTTATCACACCTACACTTCCTGAGATTTAGGATCTTGTCACGCAATCCTCCTCGTGATGAAAAACAGAGTCCTGCCACCGCAAAACTCTTAGTGTTGACCACCGTTTGACTAGCTTTGACCACGGTCCTCTGTGAGTGATTAGGCTAAACCAAGGGGACACGTTCGATGTCCACATCATTTGCAGCTTGCCCATGTGGCTGGATTCTCCAGTAGACACCTGTAACATAGAATTAAGCAAAAAGGATGCAGAAACTGATTCTGGTTACGAAAAGTGACAAGATTCCGCAGCTGACTGAACAAAAATCTAAATCAAAAAGCAGTCACAAGACATAGTTAGGAAACCATTTATATGTTCTTTTTAAACTAATATGCAATGATTTGATAGCTTGGAGGTTCAGGTAACTAGAGAAAAAAGGCTAAAAAGGTATATAGGGAAGATGTAAGTTTGGGACTCAACATACCCCCACTGTGAAGGTGTTGCATGTCCTCATGCAACCAAAATTTTAGTCATCTCCCTTTAGTCTATGTATTCTGAAGCCTCTGCTAGTACATCTAGTCATCTTCTCTTCTTTCTTGGTGCTACCACCATCTTGGGTTTCCTTATCAAACATCGGAACTTGAGATTGATTAATTCCATGCTCAAATTTCTGCACTTCTTCTTTAATTTCTTGTTCTTTTTCTGCCATAGTCCCATATGTAGCATAGTATTATCATGAATGATTTTGTCCACTTTGCTTTGCTCCTTTAATACTTCATTTTCTTATTTAATGTGCATGTTTAAAACCTCCAATTCAAACACTTCTTGTTTCAAGGATTGAACTTGTGCATCTTGTGTTATGTGAGGCAAAGTGGATGATGTGCTCGGGCCTGCAGCTGTCTTCTCTAAGGATTCGAGGTAATCATATACCTCTTGTTGTTTTGGATCTATTTCAGGTGTTTTCCTTGGGCTGGCTTCAAAGTCTTGTTGAGGAGGAGGACTGTCTTCTAATTCTGGCCGAGAAGGGCTTATATCAACATCTGGAGGGCTGGCTCCAATATTTGGCAGAGGATGAGGTGGACTATGGCCAGCTGGAGGTTTCTCGGGTGTTCCCCACCCAAGTCGATGAAGTGGGGTCCTTTTACTTGTGTTTTCCTCCACTTTCCTCTAAGTCTGCTGCTTCTTCTTAAGTACTGTGGGCTAGTACTTTCATCTTCCATGCTTTGTTTTCCTTTTTCTTTCTTCTTAGCTGTGGTAGCTTGTTTTCGAAGATGCACTAGTCTCTCAGATAACACTTGATAGTCTTCCTCTACAGATGGCTCTAGTGATTGGTAAACATCTTCTAAGTTCCTTTTTCCCTTCAATTTTCTCTGTTTTCTGTCCTTAGTTCTTTCCTCCTTCTCTTTTTTACCAATTTCTTTAGTTTTACCAATAGGAGAGTCTTGGATTATGGAACTTTTTCCTTTTCTTCTACTCCTTCTTGGTGCCTTTGGTGTATTGCTTTTAGGTGCCTCAGATGGCTCTTGAAAGTAGTTTCTTACTAGAAACCGTTCCCAAGTATCTTTGTTTTTCTTCAATTGATCTTCAACTAGAATCCTCACGAGTCCATGATGATATAAATGAGGTTCTGTTTCCCCTATGTTCTTTTGGACTGTGGTGCTCATCTTTTTCAAGCTCAACAATAAGAAATAGGGCAGATTAAGAGTTTGGTTCTCTAAGAATTTCATCAATAGCCTAGTATGATACATGTACATTGCCCCAAATCGGCCTTCACAAGTGATAAACTTTTGAATGATTAACAGTAAGCTGGCTCATTTTTCTTTTAATGCATGAATAGGAATTCCTTTTGTGAATACAGTAACGTCCATACCTGGGTTACGTAATATAATTCTCCATGCCTGCTCGTCCAAACTTTTGTTTTTAAACCAATGCTCACCTTCCTGGGGCAAGCCTGTAGCAGCTGTAATTGAAGCTTCAGTGACCATGAACTTCAGGTTTCCAATCTCCACCACCTGGTCATTGAAAGACCTTGCAAAGGCTTTCATTACTTCCTTATTGTGGCCCTTAAATTTCTGAATGAAGTGGAGCCCTTTAGCCTTCTTCAGCAATTCTTTTATCTGAGGGTATCCTTCTAAGAACTTAGGCCCTTCCGACTCTGCCCTCAGTAACCGTCCCATCTTTTCCTCTGTTTGAAATTCAACTAGAATTCAATTGCGTGTGAGGGTTTAACAGAGGTAAGACGACTATGTTGCAAGGTTTATGGAAGAGCAATGGCTGAAAAGTGGAAGATGGATACGGGTAACGGGAGTGTTCCGGAATTGTAAGCGGAAACAGAGGATGAGCAACCGAGGTGAGTTCACAAAATGGAATGGAGATGTATGCAAACGAGGTGTGGCTTTAACAAAATGGTAGGGTAGTGAAGTGGAGTCGGAATTTTTGAACTGAACAGTTGCGTGAGAGACGTTACACGTTGATGAAATGGTTGCGCTAAGTACAGTGGAGAGGAGCTGTAATTAAATAGGTCACATCTCATGAGTACAAGTGGAGTGTGAAAGTGCAGTCATCTACGAGTTAAACCCGAAAAATAATCATGAGACCGTTTAGGGAGTAAATGCATGGTTCATGGAATAAGGTCGTGGAATGGTAATGGAGCTATTGTAGTAATCATTGCACATAGTGAGCTTTAAGGTTTAATAACTATGAAAAATTGTGCCTTTAATTGCTATTTGAAAGAAATTTTTGCCCATACCTTGGAATCCTTGTCTTTTGTTGTCCATTAGCCCTTAATCAATTGCTCCTTATTGATGTCCGTAGATGCTCCATGTACATGTCTTCATAGCATATGCTTAGTCATACCTGCATTTTCATGATTATTGCACTAACATCTTGACTGTAAATTTGATAAACAGAGTGGTGGTTGCGGAAACTGCTTCTGGCTGCGAAAACTGATTCCAGCTGCGGAAACTGGCACAACAACCACTTGGCTGAATAGAGATAGTTAGACAATAACTATCTGAATGGAAATGGTCATGAAAAAGACTTTTATTGATGAAACAGATGAAATGGAGTGATATGAAGTGAGTGGAGTGAAATGAAAATGAAATGGAGTGGGATGGAAATGAAGTGAAGTGGAAATGGGAAAGAAAGAGAAACTTTTTTGGAAAATATAGAGTGTCAGGTGTCCCTGATTTTCACTCTACATTTTCTGTATAAGACTGCCAATCAGTGATTAGCTTTCAGGCTTATACCAATTTTATTTTTTATTTTTTATTTTTTTATTTTTTTAATAGAAAAGAACAAAGGCTAGGCTGGTGGGGAAGAAGGATTCTTATTCACCAGCCTTATTGCAGAATTCTCTTGAAACATTTTGACAAATTCCTCTTTTGAGAGTGGCTTATGATAAATTTTTAATCTGTGGCCATTCACAATAAGAGGAGTTTGAAATTCATCAATGGTCTTGATTCTTACTGCTCCATTGCTAAAGACTTTGTCGATCTCATATGGCCCAAGCCAATGAGTCTGAAATTTACCTTTGAAGTCTTTAAACTTAGAATCAAATAATAATGCCCAATCTCCCACTTGAAACTTTTTCTTTTTGATATATCTATCATGCCAGTTAGCTCTTTGATGTTGAACTAGATCAGTTCTTAGGATTGCTTCTTATCTGATCTCATCTAGTTCATTCAACTGCTCCATTCTGTGCTTTTGGGCTTCTGATAGGTCCATCCCCAACTGAACTACCATCTTGAAATTTTTGACTTGAAACTCAATGGGGAGCAGGACTTCTTTCCCATAAACAAGTTCATAGGGAGAATGTCCTGTTGCGTTCCTCCATGTAGTTCTATAGGCCCATAAGGCTTCAGGAAGCCTTTCAGCCCAATCTCTTCTGTGTAGATGAACAGTCTTGGTGATGATGCTTTCAATGACTTTGTTTGTAGATTCCACTTGGCCATTTGCTTGTGGGTGGTAAGGAGTAGATTTTTTGTGCTTGATTTTATATTCTTCCATCAGCTTCTCCATCATGTTGGATGTAAATTAACTTCCCTGATCTGTCACAATTTCTCTTGGGACACCAAAGCGAGTAAAAATATCCTCATAGAGAAAACTAACAACTGAATTTTCAGTAGCAGAAAGTAACGCTTTGGCTTCTACCCATTTAGTGACATAATCAGTGCATACCAATATATACTTATTTTTCTTAGATGGTGGATTAATGGGTCCAATGAAATCTATAGCACATTTTCAAAAGGGTTCAATGAGTACCTATGGTTGTAATGGCATTTCATTTGAAAGAGTCGGTTTCCCTACTCTTTGGCAGTTGTCACACCTCTTGACATATTCTTTTGTATCCTTGAAGAGGGAAGGCCAATAATATCCTAAAGAAAGGATTTTATAGGTCGTCCTTTTGTCAGCAAAGTTTCCACCGCATGGCTCATCATGACATGCCTTGAGGATGTTAGGCATTTCATCTTTCCGAACACATCTTCTGATCACACAATCTGGCCCTGTTTTAAACAATTCATTATAAATCCATGAATATTTTGAACTCTCCTAAATAATTTTTCTTTTTTCACTAGGAAATAGATGTGGAGGTAGTTTCCCTGTAACCAAATAGTTAGCAATATATGCATACCAAGGGGTCTTAGTAGTTACTTCAAATAAATATTCATCTGGAAACTTATCCTCTACAGGAGAATCTTCTTTAGTAATTTGGATCCTAGACAAGAAATCGGCTATTGTATTTTGTTTTCCTGGTCTATCCAACACAATAATATTAAATTCCTATAAAAGTAGGAGCCATCTTGTAACTCTGTCATTAGTAACAGGTTTGTTCATTAGATATCTAATCGCAGAATGATTAGTATGGACAAAAGTTTCATAGCCTGTTATATAATGTCTAAACTTATTGATTGCATGAACAACAACTAAGAACTCTTTTTCAGTCACAGTATAGTTCAACTCAGCGGGAGTCAACTTTTTACTGGTATAGTAAATGGCATAAGGAACTAAATCCTTTTGACCCAACACAGCTCCTAGAGCTGTATCTAAAGCATCTGTAGAAATATGGAAAGGAAGTTTCCAATTTGGCCCTCTCAAAATGGGTCCTTCAGATATTCTTGTTTTCAAAGTTTCAAATGCTGATTGACAACCAGGATCCCATTTGAATTCATAGTCTTTTGTAAGCAATTTGAAGAGTGGAGATGCTATTTTGGTGAAGTTTTCTATAAATCTTCTATAGTACCCAGTAAATCCCAGAAAACTTCTAACATCTTTTTGACAAATTGGAATAGGCAACTTGGAGATGACTTCAACTTTTGATCTATCAACTTTAATCCCATCCCCTGAAATATGATGTCCTAAAACAATCCCTTCAGTAAACATCATAAAGCATTTTTCATGACTCAATGAAAGGTTTGTTTCTTTACATTTGATAAGGACTTTTTCCAAATTCTCTAATGCCTCTTCAAATGAATCACCATAAACTGTAAAATCATCCATATGGACCTCTACACAATCATGGATTAGATCAGAAAAGATTCCTAGTACTGCCCTTTGAAATATTGCGGGTGCATTACATAATCCAAAAGGAAGCACTCGGTAAGCAAAAGTTCTGCATGAACATGTGAATGTGGTCTTATCTTGATCTTCAGGTGCAACCTGAATTTGATTATAGCCACTAAAACCATCCAAAAATGAAAAGTATTTTTTGCCTGCTAGAGTATCTAATACCTTATTGATAAAGGGTAAAGGAAAGTCATCCTTCAAAGTTGCTTTATTCAATTCCCTGTAATCAATGCATACCCTCCATTTACCATTCTTTTTAGGTACTATAACCAAAGGAGAAACCCATCGGCTATCTGAAATTGGATAAATGAAGTTTACATTGAGTATTTTTTGGAGCTCTTCTTTCACTATCTCCCTAAGATTTGGATTCATCCTTCTCTGAGGTTGTCTGATTGGTCTACTATTTTCCTCGATGTAGATGTGATGAATACAA
>APFE031636831.1:1079-24243 GCA_000404065.3 Pinus taeda
AAAATCCTCCACTTATGGGAGAGGCATATCTGGGTCTCCGCAGATGTCGATACCATTGTAAGGCCAATCCTCCAGTACGATGAGTGGTAGTCGTAGCCACGAGAAAAAGGCAAGTTTGTCAGACATATGTTGGACCCCCATGACCCTGGGCATCAACTCGCTCCACCAGACCATACATGGGTCTCGAGGCATCAAAAAATCCACCTCAGTTAGCTGGTATTGGAACAACGACACCCATTCCAAGAAGAAGGTCACTAGCACAGAACCGAAGAAAATTTGCCTCAGGTGTCCCACCTTAGCATTTCATAGCTGGCGCTTCATGTTGATTTTCATTGCTTCCGCTCAGTTAAAGATGGTGGGCACCATGTAGTCAATAGCATGAAACTTCAACTTGTTAGTCTTATGCGGCGCTCGCTCGGGACTAACAAGGTCCCCGTGGAACCCAAAAAATTGATAAAAATAGGAAAAATTAGTATGAAAATGGAGCTTAAGGTCTCGGCTCTTACCTGCAACTGACGATTCAGTGATTGACCTCCTGGATCTCCTGCAATCTACTCCAGAAGAATTAGGGCACAAGTGGGTAAAATGTTCTTCACATAAAGGTAAAATGGTAAATGGTAAAAAATAATTACTTTTGCCACATTTGATTCATTTTTCCATGAAATATTAGGGTTTTTGAGTATTTTTGACCTATTTTGCCTCAAAACACGATAATGCCTTGTCGACTTCAGCTCATTATCCAGGAAGCTGGCCCAGAGATTGATTCCCTTCCAGTACCCTAGAGCTTGCATGCCCTAATGGAAATTTTTTCCCACTCGATGATAAGTTCACATCATTGGCTTTCGATCGGGTGATTTCACGAGTGTTCGACAACCGTTCCTTTATTTACATTCTGTAAAATGTGTTCCAGTACCTTGAGATTCATTGTCATTATTGGTGGTTTCTATCGTGCTTTTTATTGTTCACATCATTGACCAGTAATCAGGTGAATTCTTAGCATGTTCGACTTCAACACATTCATCCACATGTTAGGATTTGTACTTTGATTGGGTAATTTGGAGCGCAAGACCCTAGGCTAATATTACACAAGTCCAGGTTGCAAGGCGATGTGAAATGGTCATGTTGATATACATGTCTCTTTCAGATGGATGGATGCAACCATACTATGAGTTGTTATATGTGATCCTTCTCATTATTGGGTAGCTGCGACCATACCTTGGTTTCATTATAATGCTTTCTGCTGGATGGCTGCGCCAATGCCTTGGATCCATTTACATGATCATTCTTTGGATGGCTGTGTCCATACCATGGTTCATGTATTATTATTCAGATCTTTTAGTGATTTATATGTATCTATACTTGCTTGCAAGTTCTCTGACGATGGACTCCAGTTCCTCGCACTTATTCATAAAGCATTTGACCCCTCACTCTATTTCGACCTTCATGCTTTATGGGGCATCTGTTACACATCATTTTGTCACTATCCTTGTACTCCTTGTCTACGATCTTGAAAGACCTCTACATTTTACCTGACATGCTTTCCTATCATGAAGAAACTCCCATTGTGTCCCTCTTCATGAGTAGAACAATTCCCTTGTGTATCATTTCCCAAAAATATTTTGTTTATCCTAGATTACAAGACTGACACTAATGACTCGTGTCCTCCATGCGCCGATATGTAGGGATTACAACTATCCCTAGCACTGATCGGATCAAATGAACCCCTTCTCAATCATGTCTATCCTCTTTCAGAAAGTTTTTTAAATATGGAGCCGAAGCTTCTAGCTCTAGAAGCTTCGTAACGAAAGTATGGTAAATGGTTAGGCCGGATGGAGTTGAGGAGGTCAGTTTGGGCTACTTTCCCCTATTAGTATGGAACTAATTGAAGAGATAAGGCCTTCTCCCATGAGAACAGGAAACATCTCCCGTCCATCCAAGCTATATAAACCTCTCTTCTTCCCAAGCGCAAGCTAGTCCTAATAAAGTTCTGGTTGGAGTTTTGATTTTGGATAATCAACAAGTTACCCATAGTTTGTAGCTCTCTAGTTTATGTTTAAGGGAGAATTGTGAGTTTGGTTTGGTGTGAATACTAAAGGGAAGGGCCTTGAGACTATTATTTTTGGAGCTATCCATGTGATGCTAAAAGAAGTGTGTGGGAACCCAAATATGTCGAAGGAGAACAAAAACGTCAAGACATCAATTATAATCTCCTCTTGAACTAATATAAATGCAACTATCAATTGATTTCCTACATATTTATGGCTTATCTTACATATTTATGGCTTAATGTTTCTTGACTTATTAAGTAGGCTGAATGCAATTTGTATGTTATCACATTGGTTGTTTGTTGTTATTTACTTGTTTCAAGTGTTCGAAGGAAGGAAATGAAAGATAGTTGGAGCAAGGAAGCAAGATTGTCACTAAGAGGAATAGTGTAATAAGAGGTAGGACCTCTTATTTGATTCTATCTTAAGGATATCTTCCATAGATTGTTTGTTTGTGGCTAGACCCACTCTCTCGAGCTAGAGGAATTGTTTGTGTTTGCACTTAGAATATACCTACACCACAATGCCCTGTATGGATTCAACATAGAGTGGCTAATAAATTCCCATTTCCTTTCTATCTCTTTAATCTACATTAACATAATGGACCCATGTTATGGGTACATTTAGCTCCAAAATGACCAACAAAAATAATTTTAGCACCTTTCTCCTTCACTGAAGGAATGGAAAAATGGATACGATGGTTTCCTAGTTGAGTTGAGTTGAGGTTAAATGAGTAGAACACATTTCTTCTCTAATTGAGATAAGGAAAAATAAGTAAAATTCATTCCTCCTTGACTATCCTTGACAAATGTAAGGTAAATTGCAAAAATTAAATTTCACTCTCCAGAATTGAAACACCTTTATCATTGACTTAAGGTTATGTAACATGGGAATTTATAATGTTTTTGTAAATCATCACTTGTATGGTTAGACACTAAGTGTTATGCATAAAGCACCTTCAAACTTGTAGCGAATAAGTTTCATCATTGATGCATCATGTATAATAAAATATTTTTTTAATTCATAAATCTATGGACAAGAGAGGTGAATTGACAAAAATATCTTACAAATAAGTGAAAAATAACAATAAACAATTATGCCCTTGGAATTTAGTATTTTGTATATGGACAACATGTACACTCAAATCACCATAGCTATAATTATGATGCCTACTCGAGGGAGGAATATAAATACTATTTGTGACAAGATGTCTCTCTCATAAATAGCGTGACCCATTAATTTAATTAAAAAATGACTTCTCATATGTGCTCTCTTAGTATTGTATTCACAATCGAGTTGCAGAACCCTTTTCAAGTGTCACTTGAAAAGGAGTAGCATTCAATTGATGGAATGTAAAATCTAGTCAATTATCTTTGTTAGCTATCGTGCATACTTTGGTTCTATGTTGAGTAAGTTATAAGTCTTCACATTGAGTTTTTGTTATCAATCCATATTCAAAAAAATCATTCCCCTAGTGGTTTCTAATCTTTTGGCTATGGATGTGACAAATCATAGTGCATCCTATTTTTTGATTGTTGTTGATGTTGTTGATTTTACAAGTGACAGAGATAGTGTTGAATTCAATTGTATGTACTTTTTACGCCATCTAAAATTATTCACCATAGAAATAAATGAGGGTGGATAGTGTAGGGGAGAATAGTCAACCTATTATTATTGTTGTGATTTTTTCCATTTACTATAATTTTATGTGGAAAATGGTTAAATTTAATAGTGTAAATACGAGTCATTCAAGGTCATCCCTCTCATAATTCTGGTAACCTGCATCAATTTCAGGGAACATGACCTCTCATATGTTGTCTTTATTTGTTGATTCATTGCGCCATTGTAGGCCCCTTTTCAATTGTGAATTGAAATAGAGTTGTTATATTTCACTTCTTGCTTGCTAGTTATTATCCTTCACCAGAACATGTACCCAACTGATCTAGTTCAGTTCACAATGATTCTGCAACGAACCCTTTTTCAATTGTGACTTGAAATAGGGCTATTATAGTTTACCTATTTTTTGGGAGTTATTATCCTTCAATGGAGCATATACCTAGTAGATCTAGTTCAATTCATCCATGGTCTTGCAATAAACATTGTTCACACTATTTTGAGGTGGTGCAAATCCCAAGTTAGGAATGGCACATCGCATGAGGAGGTTTTCAATCTTTAGATGGCCATTAAACCTAGCCGTCTCGGGCTGATGAATCCATGTACTCATTCTATTGTAGTAAGTATTATGTTTAAGGCATGCTTAACCATGCATGATGGGACACTCTATTAGACACATTATGGTTAGGTTTTAATAGTGTTAAATGGGGCACATCACTTGCATGGGTAGTTTCAATGTAAACTTCTCTTCACTTCTTCTATAAAAGAGAGAAGGTGCTTCCCTAGTTTGGTTAGAACATATAATTTTTGAGCTAATTGCATTGTAATTTCTTATTACATTTCATCGAGAGTGATGTGATTGGTTATGCAATTTGAGCTTGCTGAAGCAGAAATTGAGGAAATAAAATACTTCATTAATATTTTTAAACAAGTTCAGATAAGACGGGATGCAGTATTATGGGCTAGATTCCTAAGCTATTGTTCCAACAAATAAAAAGGCTAATTCTTTCATTTATTTAATCAAATTTTGCAAGAGAGGTTTTTCGACCTAGAGTTTCTTGTAAAATTATTGAATTTGTTATTGACTCTTTGTACAGATGTTTTGTGACTTAACATAGTTTTGACTACCATCTCGAACAAAACTATTGAATGGTGAAATATGATCTTATTGTGCAGGTCATGCTATAGGGGTGTAACATTGAGATAAATCCATTAATTTTTTTATTAAATTATAAATAAGAATTGTATTATTGTATATTTTAAAAATATGATGTCATTATGTGAAGGGTTTGTTTTTAAATCAATGTGTATAATGCACTTTCAAGGATTGGAATAACTCCTCACATAATTACCTAAAAGGTGCTAACTCCATGGAAGAGCATCTTCCTTATAAGTAGGAGGTTGGTGGTTCTATTCCATTATTGCCTAACATGAATTAATCAATGATATTATATTTTATTTTAATTAAATACTTTTTATATTGATTTATTTCAATTGTAAGATATTTTTCCTATAAAGAGAGAAAAGTGATATTGTATTGCCTTTAAATATACTTTTTTATTATCTCTAGAGAGATGATGGCTAGGATTAAAGACATATTGTCTCTATAAAGGCAATATCTATTTAATCCCAATTGTTATCTCTCTATAGAAAAAAATAAAATTGTCTCCTAAGGCACTCGCTTAAAGGCAATATTTAAGACAATATATACATTTTTTTGTCTCAACTTAAGAAAATTTACCCAAAAATTATATCAAATATTGTCTTAAAACCCCCTTTATGTTGTAGCAGTAGTTGAGAAACCACATAAAGTAGCTCAAATGAACTCTAGGATTTATTTGACGATGAGAAAACTAAGGAGCTTGATGAAAAGTAGGAGAATGGTCTTCATGCTTACAAGTTGTAATTTTGGTTGGGACCTCCATGATGGATTCATGGTTTGACTTGGTGGTTGCCAACTAAAATAAATATTGTGATGAATCTAAGCCTATTGTGGGGTGGAATGTGGCTTACCCTTCATCAATTATGGGAGTCCTTTTATCTCTCATCAGATAAGTACCCTTGCTAACATAAATTTGTAATGTAAACCATAATGCATAAAATGGAATCTATGTTGACAGGTTGTGTATCTATGGATTTCCTACTACATAGATATTATATATTTTGTACTACTTTTTTATGTTATGGTAGGATAAATATGCCTTTAATAGATACCATAACTATGTAATGTTCATATTATTGCTTGTGTAACTTTATATGCACTTATAATGTGTGTAAGGAGGATGGGGTAGATTGACCTATAGTCCTTGTTAGTGTCTATATCCCATATGTTACGGACCCCAACGAAATAAAAAGGCTAAGAAGACTAGGGAAGCTCACCCCTCAATGCCTTGGATAGCCATGATAACTAGTTTATTGTCGAGAGATATCAATGAGTTTAATAAATAAAATTGGTCTAACATAGCTAGGTCATAGAATCCCTAGGTTTGATGTAGATATTAAAAGGTATTTTTGAACGTGTTTTATACTTGGAATCAAGGAAATTAGCCTTAAGGGCAAGGTAATGACCTAGGTGAGAGTTGTATTCATAAAACATCCAATGAAAAATGTTGCAGAGTTCATTGAACAATTCTTGAATGGCTATATAGTATGTTGATGGATCTAAAGAGCTCAAATTTCCTTGAAATAAAGATGTTGATCGTGCTAAGTCAATTGAAGGATTTGGCAACCATGATGTATGTTTGTTTGCAATAAAAATCATTAAAAATGCCTCCCTAGTTAGGAGAATAGGTCTAAAGGCCTCAAAAGAGACAAATCATGTGTAATGTCCTATGTGACTTCCTGTGGGAAGTTAAATGGTTACTAGTAGTGAGGGTGGAGTGCTTGGGTGCCTTCATGGTTAGGAAGGATCTCTATACATGAGAAATCTTCCTTCGCTTCCTTGTCAAAGTCATTATTAACCCTCAAGACCCCTCTACCAACTTTCCTTCCTTGGAGAAATTGGAGGATTGACAACTTTTTGGGATGGAAAGAAATTTTGGGATGGAGTTCTTTAGAGAAACAATGTATAAAAATTTCTTGATAGGAAGGTGTCATTCTCATCTCTTGATCATATGGCTAACATACGGGCCATGAGCAAGAGATATCTAGAAAGGGATATGGAGTTGTTGTATTTTAAGAGTTAGACTTTTAATTTTCAATGATTAGAGAATTATTTAGAGTCTTGTAGAAACCTCGACTGTAGATAAAATTTCACTTCTACTGCTTAACAAGAAGCTAGGGAATTGTTGAGTGATGGATTCTAAGATTGGGAGGACAATTCCCAGAATTCTCTAGGAAGCAGAAGCTCAACTCCTTGATTCTAACAAAATTCACATTGTCCATTAGTTAATTGTGATGTATGGTCCAATATTTTTAAGTGATGGATATCGGGTTTAGATCCTCAAGCCCTCCTATCAGAGCTTTCTTCCAATTATACGAAACTTCATAAAGGCCCTAAGGTTATATATGATAATGTGGCTTTGATGTGCCACTCACACATATATAACATGGGACTAACATGATGATGTGGCACTAATGTGGTGGTCATATGGCATCAATGTGGAGCTTTCGTGGCACTGATGTGGCATAGACTTGCAGATGACATGTTGTTGACGTGGACACATTATGTGACAAGGTGATATAGATTAGAATGTGCAATGGTGCTAACATGGCAATTAGATGGAAGTATCAAGTGATATGGATAGTCGATGTCTGGAGGTCAACTATTGAGTGTTGGTGTATCATGAGGTTTGGACCCATATTTTGTGCTTAAGCCAAAATGCTAATAACACTTGAAACACTTGTAGGATGACAGAGATAAAGTTCCATTAGCTAATAATGGTTATGCGACTATCATCATAGAGTGTGTTGGTTGTTAGCTAATTCAAGGAAAATAGTAGAAAGGTATGTCTAGGTGGCTAGGGGCCTCAAGAAGTAAATATATAGATGAAAATAGACTTGAGTCAAGAAGTATTAGAGGATTTACTCTAAAGGTAGAGGAATCGCAAATCATTAATCAATATCAGTTGTGCATAAATAATGACACAAACATAGATATAGTTAGGACTCACACATGACATCCAAAGGAAGATTAAGACATAAAAGTTGAATTCATTAATGAACATCTTCAACTCAATTAGAACCATTCTTTGATAGACTCTTTACTTGTTCAATTGAATATAACTCATTTTGGTGATCCTCCTTTCCTTTTTTGTGTAGTTCTCACATGATGTCAAGAATTAGTTGCTCATACAGTATAAAAGGACCTCTTCCCACTTTTGAAATGTAGAATAAGGAGAAATTATGTCCACCTTCATTCCATTGGTTACTGAGATGTATGTTCCCACGTTTGTGCCCCATACATTAGGTGTTTCTATTGGGGGAGTACCTGTTAAGTTAGTGGCATGTCCCAGTTAACAGACTCAAAGTCCCAAATTTTATAGTTCCATTTTGGTCAATCAAATGGAAATTCCTCGAGTAAAAAATTTACAATATTAGCATAGAATGTTGTGACGTAATTCTTCATATAGTGTCCTTTATAATGGTGTAAAAATCACCCCAACAAGATCTCATATATGAAAATTATGCTTGCCACAAGTGTAGCTACCTTGTTGGCCACAATGGTACTAAGTTGATGGCACAGGTGGACCTACACACATCTAGAACACGAGAAATGTTAGGAGAAAAATTTCATAGATAGACTTGTTTTCCATTCTTTTTTTAATCAAGTATTCGCTGCTTTCCTTTTTCTTTTTTAAAATGATTCACATAAATTTTTTAGGTTAAAATTATTTTATGCCAAAATTCTTCAAAATTTTTTAGAGTATATAAAATTGTTATATTTTTAGATGAATATGGTGAAACAATTTGAGTAGCTAGTAGGATTTTCCAACATTTCTACACTCTAGGATAAATTTCCATGCTTAAAATTTTCCCTAATGCAGACATTGAAGAGGATTTTAGATTGTCTAAAACCTAGTGCTAATTGAGGGTGGAGGAATGCAAAAGCCTTAAATGCAGATGGTTATTAGCCCATACCAAATATTAGGTGAGTTGAAATAGAGGAGATTCAATTCCTTTAACTTTGTATTTGTTTCATGGTTGTGGAGCGAGATGTTAGGAAGCAATAGATGATGAATAAGATTGTTTGGTAGCCACTTAGGCCATCATGTCAAAGGAAAGTTTGTAGTAAGTGTCTCTTTTTTTGTGTTTTCATTTCCATTACTAAAGAAAACAATGAACAACAATGAACTTACCTTCTAGCTAGATTTCCTCCTATTTTAAGTTCCCTAAAGTGCATATTGTATTCATTTGTGTGAATGATTTGTTGATTTACATGTTCTTTGATTTTCATATTTTAATAATTATCAAAACATTCAGTAATAAAATAGTTCTAACAAATATATATCATACATAACCCTTAATCTCTATGACCTATAGTAAATATAACTTGAAACCTAATATTTTGATTTATTTTGTATTATCTTTAATGCACATGTTATTTTTATTAATAATGTTTAAAAGATAAGTTTCATGTATTGTTTTAAAAAGATATTCTCTATTGACACTGAAATGATAAATTTTCATATTATTAAATATAAAAATCCTTCATTTCAATATTTTCAGTGCAGCCTAATGTTCTTTTACATTTCATTACTGATTATTCTTTTATCCCTATCAACGCATGCATTATATTTTAATAAAAATACTTGTAATTGTATAATAAATCTTTTATATTCCTAATATAAATATTTATAATTATATAATAAATCTTTTATATTCTAAAAATGATTAAGCCATCAGGAAACTCCCATTATTAGCATGGAATATTGTAAACTTTGTTAACTTATTTCGTAATAAAGACCTAGTACCACCCACTCATTCTTCGATCGGCAAAGGAAAAATCTATTTCTGACCGTTTCAAAAGCAGACGATATAAACACATTCTCACACACCGAATACGCACTCTCCTCTTTTTTTCCCTACTCTGCACTGTATTGCCTTGAACTGTTTCTTAGCTACATGGCCATGCACGCTGGTTTTTTTTGGGGTGTTTCTGTTCTGCTTCTATGCTTTCAATTCATTTCTTTGTTCTTTTTCATTTCTGGTTCCCTACTCTGCACTGCATTGCCTTGAATAGTTTATTTATTCATGCATGCTGGTTTTTTTGGGTGTTTCTGCTCTGAGACAATTGCGTATACATTTTTGCCTGGCCTGGAACTGACAATCAAGTGTTTCTACTCTGGTTGGATGCTAGATGTTCTTTTTGTCTGCCTGATTTTATTTTTGTTGCAGAATGTGAACTAAATTTTTACTCTCTGTTGTCATTATTTCACTGTCTGGTTTTATTTTTCGTGCAGAAACGTGGAGCAGAAGATAGATGTGATTATTTTTAGATTTTAGATTTCTATAAACATAACCACTGGAGTGGACAATTGCGTATACATTTTCGCCTGGCCTGGAACTGACAACCTGATATGCATAGAGCTTAGGAGTTTCTTCATGGTTTAATAGTTTTTATTTATTAATTGTTTCAGATTCAGATTGTGGAAAATTGGAAGGGTTTTAATTATTGGCATTGTAATAGATAGACACCACCAATAGTAATAGTAAGTATTAGCATTGTAAAAGTTTTAATTATTGGTCTCATAATCACGACCCTATTCTTTTTATGTAGTTTTTAGATATTTTAACCTCGCTCTGTATTCTTTAACCTGTGTGTTTTGGGTCTTCCTGGCTTTTTAATTTTGATTTTTCTGTGAACAGATCAAGAATCCTGAGAGTAGGTCATTTCAAGTCTCATGACCATGATCCAATATTAAATTCAAGGTGCACATAAATATTTCAGATCTAGTCCCAAACATAACCCTGCATCATAAAATATACTTCAGATAGATGTATTCCTTAGAATCTTATTCACTTGCACCTCTGGCCTTATGATGCTCTCTTCTTTATATAGTTTTTGGCCTTTCTCAATACCATGGATTGAATCCACTTAGGACCAATACCTTGGATCAAATACCACGGGCCGAATACCTTAGACTAAATACCTAGGGTCAATATCATGGTCCAAAGATACCTTGGACCAAATACCTTGAACCAAAACCATGGTTTTCAACATGTACATGCTTTGCCTTCTATGGGAGTGCATGTGTATGTTGTATGTTATTTATTTTCTAAGTACCTGCATGTATAAGCTGCTTCGACTAAGTGAACCTGCGTGTATCTCTTAAACTGCTCTTACATCATCTTCTTCCTTCAACTTCTTTATTCTGATCAATAGACCTTAGTTCCATCTTCCTGATCCTTTGTACCACTACACTATTGCCTTTGAATATTCGTGTTAGCCTCTTATCAAAACTGAGTTGACGTATAGAGTTGCCATCAAGGAAAATACTTGTATCATAATGCCAACAATTAGTATATTACTAATTTGGGCCATAGATATATTGGTATATTAGAATCCCAAGGGTTTGGATAGTGAATGACTTGTTAAATTTTCGCCATGATGAGGCTTTGATTTAGCCCATAACCAACATATTCGGACCCACACATTGGATATACATGGACAAAAGTTTCCATGTGAGAACAACATTGTTGTATAAATGATAAATTGGGACTTTAAAGGGGAGAAACTTTAAAGAGGCATAACTTTTTGTTTGGATCTTGGATTGAGATGAAATTTATATCGTTGGAAATCTATCGATGAGTCAAGATGATGGAAGTATTATAAATTTTATTTGAGGTGAAAATAGAAATATGATTTTGATAACACCATGCTCGTAATAAACCAAGAAATTTTGTTGTAACTGCACCTCACATCCCTAATGTTACATTAGGGGATTAGTCATGTTATAGATTGGTATCAAAGTTATGGTTCAAACACTAGAATTGAATGGGCTAGAGATAAATTATAGAAATATAAATTATATATCTAATACAAAGTGGTACCAGAGCTAAGGTTTAGCACTCAGACCAAATGGGCTCAAGACAAGTAGAATTATCATAAACAAAATAGGATGTTAAGGTTGAACATTTGAACTAAAAAGGCTTGGATTAGAGAGATTTAATTTGAATGTTTTGTTTGAATACTTAGCACACTATAGACCTTGTTAATTTATCTAACATATTTTTGAATGTAATAAATAGTAGTTTCAAACTAACCTAAGTTATATTGTATCCACAATAACTTAATTTGTTCAACTATCGTTTATCATTATTTCAAATTAATAGTTATATGTATTATTCCAAAACATAAGAAGATACATTTCTCAGATAAAGACAAAAGGAATGTAACATCCCACCCCAAATTTACCTAGTTTAACCTAGTCACCAAGGTAAACATGAGATTAGAGTTACTATGCATTCATGACCTACAAGTAACATAGTCACAAAGTGTTTGTATAAATGAATAATTTGGACCACCAACTTCCTAGGGTTATAACTTTGACATACAATCTTTGTTTAACTATCATAATGCCTTGTTTCGAAGATCACCATGAGGTGACCAAAATTAGGATTTATGAGATGAAAATTGGCACTTTTCGGGTCTCTCTGTTTTCCCTGAAAATGTCGTTTAGGCCCTCAAAACAACCTCAAAAGTTTAGGACTCAAAAAAATCTAAAAATAGGAGGTCATGTTAAATTTAAGGAAACAAAACTTAAATGAAATAGTGTTGGGTCAAGTTAGGATGATAACCCTATGATCATGTATCATTAGGTGTTTTCAGTAGGTTCTAGACATGTGGGCTCCATTTTTCATATATGCATCTTAGAAATCGGTTCATGCACAGTAACTCGCATCTCATTTTCACCTAGTTGACTCGGTTAAAGTAGGTGAATGTGAGGTGGGGTGTTACAAGGAATGTGCAACAAAATGGTCCAATACAACTTGGACATAACTTCTAATAATAAAGAATATTATTTGGATGAGAAGAGGGAAATAGAGGAACCTTCCAAATAGATAGAGACCCTCATAACCATTAGGCATAAAATCATGAGCTATAAGACTAATAATGAGAAAAGTATCAGAGCCCAAGAGAAGAAGGAATAAGAAAATGTTGTAAAATTGCATAATTTGTTAGGCCTGTAATGACAAAGGTGACATGAACTACATGAAAATAATTTGGATAAGCCTAGGCCCATAAGGGACTCTATTCCATCTATAATTTAGAAGTATGGGCTAGAAACTATGGCAAGGTTGAAGAAAGTAGAGAAAGAAAGAGGTACAATTTCTCAAGCAAGGATGCAGCCAGTGAGGATACCTGAAAGAACACCTCTAAAGGTGAAAATTATAGCTATTATATTGTATCCAACACAAAAACCATGTTAGGGCTACATGAGAAGAGGAAGAAGAGGGTTGTGAAAGGTGCATTTTCTAACGAATTGAAGAATGAGAAAACTCCTGCCTTTAATGGGTAGGTCAAGAATAATGAAGAAGATAAAACATGGATTTTGAGTTTGAAGAAATATTTCAGAGGTGATAATTACTCTACTAACATGAAGTCTTGAGTATCCATATTCATCTGATAGGGAAGGTTGATATTTGGTTGGAAAATCTCAAGAATGTTAAGAGAACTTGAGAGAAGAGGTTGACCTAGAGTAAGCTTGAGAGGTCCTTGAGGGATAAATACTTGTCTAAAAGGTATGATAGAAAAATAAATGAATTCCATGAGTATAAACATTGACAACTTACTCTATAAGCAAGTGTCAATATGTTCATAGAATATTTGATGTATATACCTTATATCAAAGATGAAAGATAAAAATATAGTGCTTCCTTAGTGGAATACCATAGTCCCATTATAACCACATAGAATTTGATAAATATAAGGCATTGGAGGACACCATCCATAAGGTAAAATGTTGTTATGATCAATCCAAGAATAACACTGAGTTTTGAACATAATGGGAAAATAAGGAAATAACTAGTTTCATAAAGAAGGGATCAGGATCCTCACATTACTAATACGATGTGAAAAGTGTCAAGTTCTATGTAGCTTCCAATAATAAACTCTAAAATAAATATCCTGCTCCAATTGGGAATAAACTGATTAAGAAAACAAAGGAAGAGGCCAAGAATCCAAGGAAAAAATTGTTGAGGTGTTGGGGATTTGGGGAAGAGCATATATTAAGATATTTTCCCACTGATAGCAAGATAATAAAAGGGTGTACAATGTACAAGAGGCAATCAATGTCCATGACATGGCTTAGAGTGTACCCTTGATTTATATAGATATGGAAAATAAGCATGTGGAACACCAAGCCCCAGTGGTGGAAATGGAAGGCATACTTTCCAACTGCCCAATTTCAATTTTAATTGACCCCTATTATATCCCTACTTATGTTACTCCAATAGTTGTGGAATACTTTGTTTTATATAGGAAGAAACATGATAAGTCATGGCTAGTTCAATTAGCCATATGAATCAAGAAGAAGGTGTATCAAGTTGTTGAATCATGCTAATTTGAGATGAGAGGCATGTGTACCCAAGCAACTTTAAATATCATTCACTTGGGGTCATATGACCTGCTAATCAACATGGATTGGTTGGTAGTGCATAGGAAAAAAATGGAATATTATAACAAAACACATGAGTGTACGGACAATGAAGGAGAATAAAGACCACTACAAGGAGTGTCAAATCCTATATCAGTAAGGTAGATTTCAACTTTATAGTTGAAGAAGAATAGAAAAAAGGGATGCCCCCTCAATGCCATACAAGCAACTGATTTAACATGTGGAAATAAGTTGAAAATTTAGGATCATCCTATGCTACAGGAATATAATGATGTATTTCTAAAGAGGTTTTAGGTATTCCTCCCAAGAGGGACATCATTTTTTCTATAGATCTCACTCTAGGAATAGCGTCTATGTTTAAGACACCCTATAAAATAAGGACACTTGAGCTAGTGGAGCTAAGGATACAACTAAACAAAATTTAGGATAAAGGGTACATTACACCCAACATGTCCCCATATAATGCTCCATCATTACATTGTGTATTGATCACGGGTAGCTTAAACAAGTGAAGAGTAAAAACAATTATTCATTGTCTAGGAATGATTATTTATTTGACCAACTAAGAGGAGACACAATATATTCAAAAATAGACCCACGATCTAGGAATCATCATGTCTGGATATGGGATCAAGATATACACAATATTTCATTCAAGACTAGATATGAATACTATGAATTTGTAATGGTGCCATTTGGGTTAACAAATGCACCAACTACATTTATGTGACATATGAATAATGTTCTTAATAAGTACTTGGATAAACTTGTGCTTGTATTTACTGATAACATGTTAGGTATTAAAATACCAAAGAGGATCACAAACAACATATTAAGACCATGTTATGAATCATACAAGAGAATCAATTGCAAATAAAATTTTAGGGGCTAATATCCATAGATTGGATAAATTTCCATAATTTTTATAAAAAAAGATTCAACAATTTCCATTTTTTCCAAAAATGAATCACCCAAATTTTATAGGATAAAATTGTTTTACCTTACAAATTGCCAAAATTTTATGTAGGATATATTAAATTTCTAGAATTTTGAATATTTTTACCAGAATATTTCCAAATGTGTTATAGATTTGCACATTCAAAACTAGTAATATTTTCGAAGGTTTCTAAACTGCAAAATAAATTTCCATCCTTAAAATTTCCTTGATCCATTATATGCTAAGCTCAACAAATGTGACTCTTTTAGGTCGCAAGTTCAATAATTGGGTAATGATATCTCAAAAGGACTAACAATTGATATTGAGAAGATCAAGACCATACTAGAATGGCCTCCTCCCAATAATTTAATAGGAATAAGATATTTTATTGGGATAGCGGGATATTATAGAATATTCATTCAAGGATTTTGAATATTGGGAACCTGAATACAAAATTTGAAAAGAAGGGTGTGGGATTTCAAAGATATTAAAGTGTGTGGTGAGTTTTGAATACCCGGAGCACCTTCTCACACATGCTCCTATTCTAAATATTATGGATCTAGATAAATATTTATGGATCAACATTAAGACTTGCAAGGAGTGATTCAATGAAGTTCTCATGTGGGATGGACATGAGATTAGTTGAATCTAGGAAATTAAATAAGCATGAGAAAATTTATGTGAAACATGATTTGGAGCTTCTAACTATAGTGCACACTTTAGAAATCTGGAGACACCACCTTCTTGGAAGGAAATTCATCTTAACGAAATACCATAGTATGTTGGGTGTTGGGTCCTTCATTTTTTTTTAAGGAATAAATGTTACGAAGGAAATTTTGGATGAAAATACAGAATCAGAACATTGGAAAACAAAAATGGTAGTAAGATGGCTTGGAACTCGTGCAACGGAAAATAAAGGAGTGTGTGGAAGAACTAGGAGCTGGTTTTGATATAGTGAGAAAAAAACCAAAATGATGGCCCTAGGTATTGAAAAACCATGGATCAAGCGAGTGAGGTATTAGAGCAAGCATGCATGGCTATAAAAGAAGAAGAAGGCAGCGAGGAACACATTTAAATGGTGCCTCAAAGTTTAGATCAAGCTAGGAGAATAGATGGTGCTGAGCATCTAAAGTTATCTAATTTCTAAGATTTGGGCTTGTAATGTTTTCTTAACGTATTGCCTAGGATTTTGATACCATGCGCAAGTATATAATTTCCGCACATTGTAATGTTGATGAATGCAATGAAATTTTTCTCTGTTGATTAATAACATAAGGGAGACCAGAATTTTGATGCTTAGTTGTGTAATTTATGGGCCCCTTTTAAAATTTTATGCATATGTTTAAATTCTTCTTGAATATATATACCGTGAATGGTTAAGAATGAATGTTGTAGTAGTTTCACATGTCACATAATTAATCATATCTAAATCCCCTTTATCCTTCCATGGTTTTGACTCACATCAGGTAATAATATTCTTCTTCTTGAAGGAGTGAAAATGTCGGTGAAGTGCTAGACTACGAGAGCTTTTTTTTTGGCAGCCTCGGTCAAACCCTGGGTCATTCTGAAAGTAAACCTTCCTGCCAACAAATGGTTTTATTGTTGGGACCTCGAGTTTCTTGAAGGGGATTTTAGATCATGCGGTCCTGATATATTTTTTCGAATATCCAAAAATGGTGGCATGAGAGGTTTGCTAACTTTATTTTGTAGGAGGGAGAGTTGAGATAAAATAATTTGAGTTGGATCAAAGAATAAACATTGTATCTCGAACCTACTTGTGATTAGTATGGGATATTTTGGTGTGAATTTTGAGAGAAGTTAGAAAATTGGTTGAGTCGATATCACCATAAATCAAGGGTTCCTATACAGCCAAGGTTGCACAGTAATTTAACAACAACATATTTGGCCAATCTTCATAGATTATATATAGAACTGATAAGATCCATTGAATTTTGAGTTAACATGACTGTTGATGGATATATTATTGAGTTTGCAGCTGAAAAGCATCAGTCGTTTTCCCACGTAGAGGTTATATTTAGATTTGGAATACAGGTATAATTGCTGAAGGAAATTCCTCTTTGGAATAAGGTACTGTTAGTTGAAGATAGCCTATTGGAATTTCAGCCAAGTCAAATGGCATCTTAAGTTACTTATAATGAGGGAATGGATTAGGGGAAAAGAAGGTCATGCAACTGCGGGAGGATGAAGGAATTCCTATAATGAATCAAGAAGAGTTGCAAAAGGAAAGGGATCTTAAGGTATTTTGGAGGGAAAAAATCACTGAAGAGTGGCATGAGAAGAAGTTATAGGAACTTAGAGCTAGACGAAGGGAAATATAGCACATAGTCAATGCTATGATGGTTCGACAGAGCCCAAGAGGGAAATGGAGACTCCAGAGTTAAGGAAAGGAAGTGAGGGAGAGAGTTATTATTTTGGCACAATGGGAGTGGCTAGTGGGAATAAGAGCGAAAGTGGACTAAAGGGATTAGGATAGGTTGCTCTGATGCATGAGGATGTAGAAGGGTTTTAGATGCTTGAGCTAGGTTTCCGAGTGTCTATGAAAATAGATAATGATACGTGTGTAGATGATGATTTACATTTTGTGGTGAGGAAAATTTTCTTTGAAGACGAGTCAACACCAAAACACAGAACCCCGCAAAATCGCAACATGACTATTCTTCCTCCCCCGAGCCTTCCCCTAGTTCTATATCAAAGTTTAGATTTTCTCTTTTCAAAGGTAGGCAAGTTTATTAAATTTCATTCATCACTTCCAGGTAAAAGTAGTTCTACTTGTGTTAGTCAATCAAGTACAGTTAGTTATTCTCAACTAGTTTCACGAGGGTTCATACTTGTTTCTACAATGAAACCATCCATGGCTAGACTCACAATGAGATTACTTACAAGATACCCTGAGTTCCTAGGCAAGGGAGGTGAATATGTTGATCATCATTGGTATTTGTGTGAAGATGTTTGGAGAGCTCATGAAACCCCTAATGCTACCAATATCATTGAGTTTCAAACCACATTGTGGGATAGAGATTTGAGATGGTTCATAGAATGGACTGATTCTAATCCCAATGCTAGTATAGACCTCATTAAGTAGGAATTTATTAAGGAGTTTAAGTTACCACAATCAAATAAATAAGGATTGGTAGAACTCCTAGACATTTTCCAAAGGGAGGGGGAATAATCTTGGAAATGCATGCAGCGATTCAAGGATGATATTAGTAATTTTTGTTACCCTATTGACCCCAATTACCAGAGATACTTCTTTATCAAGGCTCTATTACCAATGACCCAGATTTTGTTATCTCAAGAGAAGCTTAGCACGCTACAAGATGCCTTGGATCAAGCAATGAAAATAGAGTCTATTTTTGGTTATTCATAAGATCACAGAGTTGGAGGGCCTTCGACATATCATACTATTATGGGCCTCCAAAATTAAATTTCCACGTTGATAGAAAGGCTAAAATATCTCACACCTGCACGTATGGAGAGACATCATGTTTGGTGTACCGACTGTCACGTCAAAGGACACCATGATACAGAGTGCCCACGACTAAGAGGGCTAGGATCATGCAATATTACTATGGGACCTCGGTCACAGCAACCTCTGGGGGTTGTCAAAATATCATTTGTGCTTCAATATCAGGGTCATACTTAGCTCCATCTGCTTCCTATTCCACGAGGTATGGTTGCAAATGATCATTATGAAATATGTCGAAGCTTTGGGCATTTGCCTCATCTAAGTCCTATTTTATAGAAGTATTCAAATTTTCTAAATAACTTGTTTTGAAAATTTTGTTGATCCGCTAATCATCATACAGATAAATAGGAGGAAGGATAGTGGAAGAGGCCCGATTAGATGTTATAATTGTGATAAAAAAGCCCATGTGGCAAGAGAATGTCCTTTGACATGGAGACCATGGTGTTGATACTATCGAGTAAATATGCATGCAACAAAAGACTACCCTAAACTTATTGTTTGATGAGAGGAGAGAAACTGGGAGAAAGGAGCTAATTTAGATTGTCTAGAGCCTCGAGATCCTAGTCCTTCAATGTAGCCTAATATCAATTTTCTTACAAGAGGTGGAAAGACAATGGGAACTGATATTGGAGCCCCTTATCAACCAACTATTATAAATCTTGCATCTCCAAAGAAATAATATGATCCAAACCAACAAAAGGAGTATTATGGTGATGCAATTAAACTCTTCTATCAATTAATGTCTTCATAGGGACCTCATAGTGAACTATAGGAGAAAATAAAGGGATGTTAGGAGAAACATTTTGCATAATATTCCCAACATATACTAGATTGGTTTAAGTTATTTTACATATTATGAATGCTTAGAAACTCACTCGCCATTTTCGGAAGAGATGGAAGACTATTGTTAAGGAGAATGTCCTCTCTAAGGAACCAATTTCTGCAAACCTACAAGAGAGGCACTCCAAATAGGTATGGAGGAATAAGAAGAGGAATGGAAGGGAGTTTTAGGTAGATGCCCAGATTACATGGTTTCAAATGAATGAATCCATGTTGGATTTTGGATCAGATGTTAATATTTTGCCAAGAAAGACTTGGGAAGCTCATGGAAACCGAAGTTGGTCTATTCCCCTATTTAGTTGTGGACATAAACTAGTACTTCATTCTCCCTATTAGTAGACTGGAAGATATTGAGGCTGATATAGTTGATGTTAAAACTTATTCATATTTCAAGGTTATTGATATTACTGGGGAGATGATCCATATCTGGCTTTATTTCGCATTGCATGGTCTTTTGAGAATTATGCAGTCGTTGATTTAAAATGAGATAATATGACTTTTGAAGTGGATGGTATACACATTATACAACCTCTTGATCCATATTAAGGTTCAAGGTTTACTGAACATGTGGATGATCTTGAATCCTCTAGTTAGTGGACCAATTGTATCAAGTGACTGCTGAAAAGCGAGAAGATTACATTAACCCCACAACAACTGGCACTATTAGTAGGAGGAGTATCCAAAGTATTGAAGTTATCTCTTAAGATGCAATGGAAGACTCTAGATAGGCAACCCATGAACTCCACTCCAAACATTGTGCTATTGTTCGATGTATCCGTTTGATTAGTATTGAGGTACACAAGTATCCTATTTTTAATGGTACTAATTATGTTGTAAATCTTATTAAAGAAATTGATTCATGCATAGAACAATGTCAGAGGATCCTTGTAATGAGTCTTTCTTTGCAAGCTACTCCCACAAGGTGGTGGGTAGGACACTGAGATCAGATGTTAGAATGGAGCGCCTTAATCTTGTTTTGTTATATATATTTTCTCTTTCGAACAAGATTTTGAGCAACATCCCAATTTATAACAACCACACTTATCCACAAGACCGTGTTGCACATTATTCTTCTATATGGAAGGCTCATGGTCTAACAGTTGAAATGTGGCCTCATCTATCTATTCATTATTTTGGAAATCTTCCACAAGCTTGGTATTTACAAGAGGAGCTAAAACGCCAAACAACAAATTAGGATGTAATGACAGATCAGTTTGGTAATTTTTTTTCATTTTCTGCTATCAATGAGAAGATAGAACATGTTCTTAAAGCTATTAGAGGTGTATTGTTTTCAGGAGAGGATGTGCTAGCAGAATGAAATAGTTATGGAGACTTTGTGCGCTAGTATGATTCAGGATTTCATGAAGTTATTATATGTGGTAAAATTAACAGAGACCCTGATGATGATTTAGAGGAGCTAAGACACCTATCTTTGAAAGAGTCTAAAGGGGAACAAAAAATTAAATAGGACCCTGTTTTTGATGCTTCACACATGTAGCCTCTTAAATTAAAGAAGATGAATATTGGGATCGAAGATAACTCAATCTTGCCTCTATTAGTGACTAATAGGATGACCAGACCATGTAGGAAATCTTTGACCTACTCAAAGAATATGAATATCTCCGCCTCTGTTTCATTTTAGAATTGAAGGGAACTAAAGGCAATATGGGAGAAATGATAATTGCACTAAAGCCAGATGCGAATCCTATTAAGTGTCGACCTTACATGTTTAATCTACAAGTTAAGGAGAAGGTCAAGAAGGAAATTGATAAAATGTTAGTTGTCGGTCTTATATTTCCTGTTGATAAAGCTGAATGGAATCTGGGTATGTGTTGATTATTGAAGTCGCAATAATGAATGTGTAAATGATCCATTTTCCACCCCTTAAAACAATGAATTCTTTGATAATGTTGGGGAAATGAAGCTTATTCCTTTATTGATGTGTTCTCAGGCTATCATTAAGTACACATTGCTGAGAAGACAAGAAGAAGACCACATTCACCATTGGATGGGGGTTGTATGCATATAAGATTATACCTTTTGGGTTGAATAATGCTCCAGCTATTTTCTCTCATATTTTCATTGCTTCTTTCCATGAATATATACACAAGTTCTTGGAAGTTTACATGGATGATTGGACTATTTACAACTTGCTCAAGAATCAACCTAGCTTGTTGAGGGTTATGTTTGATAGGTTCAAGCAAATTCAAATATCACTGAATCTAAAGAAGTGCATATTTTATGTTCCTTTTGGAACTGTATTGGGGCATATTTTTTGTAAGGAGGGAGTTTGTGTGGATCCTGATAAAGTTGCATTGATATTGAATATGTTGCCACCCACCTTCTTTCGATAGTTGCGTTCCACTCTAAGATATATTTGTTATTATTGAAGATTCATTCGAAAGTATGCTTCCATTACGGCTCCATTGGAGAAGCTCCCTAATAAGTTCGATCATTTTACGTGGTTCTTTAACTGTAATAATGCATTTGATACATTGAAATAGAAGCTTACAAGCACACTAATTTTAGTCTATCCTGACAGGAATAAGCAATTCCATGTACATGTTGATGCCTTTAAGATCGCATTGGGCACTATGTTCACACAATCGGGTGAAGGAAACTTGGACCACCCTATTTATTTCGCAAGCATAAAAATTTCTAATGTAGAGAAGAACTATACCACCACATAATGAGAAGCCTTGGTGATGGTATATTATCTCTAGAAGTTATGACATTATTTGCTAGGAGGTTTGTTAAAAAAATTTACAGACCCCTCAACGTTGAAGTACTTAATTAATAAGAATTTTCTTAAAGGAAGTATTTGTCAGTGGTTGCTATTATTTCAAGAGTTCATGTTACACAGTAATTTGTCACCATTGGTCACCGTCCCTATTACCCCTGTTTTCGTACATTGGAGGATACATTCCAGGACCTGTGAGCAGTGACATAGCCTAAAAACACTTGCATTATGTTCCCCTGAGTATGTACTTCATGTTACCTGAAGACACCTTCTACAAATTATCCCTGAAAAAGTGCCCTTTTTCCATTGGCGTAGGTACACAGTGTCTTATCCGCGCCAATCACTGAGATCCTCAAAAAGGGGTGCGCCCATTGGCGCTCTGTCCTAGAAAAACACTCGCACCAACTAAGTTTGGTAATGATTTTTGGCAAACGCGCACCCATATGTTTTTTCCTTTCAGATCATGAAGTCTTTTGAGGGAAAAAATCCATCTGATAGAGGTCGAGAGTCATCATCTATCCTTGACATCTATCCTCAGTAGCTTTTCGGAGATAATGTCGATCCACAATGGGCGTCCTGGTACATTGAATCTTCCCCCTTCTCCATTTATAAAAGTCTGTCCTCATGCATTAGACAAGCTAGTTCTAGAGTGTTGAGAGTTCTGGGAGTTCTGGAGTTCTGGAGTAGAAGGAGTTCTGGAGTAATGCTAGTTGTGATTATGCTTGTCTGGAGTGATAGTAAGAGTCTTGAAGCATAGGGAGGTTATGCTGCCGGAATCCTGAGAGAGAGAAGGTCTATTGCAATGCATACATAGCTGCTCGCCCAGCCAGAGAATAGGTTCAACGTCAGAACCTTGGTTGTATCTTTCTCTACCTATCATTCATTAATAGATGACTATTGTTATGGTTCCATTCTCATTTGTCTTATAATGGTTAATGTGAA